>CAXKUT010000203.1:5000-65260 GCA_964057025.1 Standfussiana lucernea | reverse complement strand
CTAATAATTTTAGTTTTCGTTACAATTTTAAAAATAAAAATTACATTATTATGATGTTAATTTTGTTCTATTCTTATCACTTCAGTGATTTTTAACTTAAAAATCATACAAATGTATTTATTTGTTTGTAAATTAATAATATAAACTAAATTGAAGCCCTGTCCCTGTAGCTTTCGTCACTAATTTAAAGTTTTTTAAATAATATCAGTGAGTGTTTATAGGGACCTATAATAATATGGGTAGATATTCGTAAATGTTGAAAAATATGTGATTAAAATGCATTGCCTCATATTTTCTGTGAATTTGACTGCGAATTTGAATGTTAAATATGAGGTGGTAGCTTAAATTTGTTAAATATAATTAAGGTGTTATTCCTGTCAAATTAGTATTGAAAATGTCATATTAAGGATTGTTATATATTTGATTGTGTGTATGTTTTAGTGTATGTATGTATGTATTGTGTGTATGTACTAAGGACTATATAATATATGTATAGAACTGTGTGTATTTTATGTTTTTAGGGTTCCGTACCTCAAAAGGAAAAAACGGAACCCTTATAAGATCACTTTGTTGTCCGTCCGTCCGTCCGTCTGTCAAGACCGTTTTTCTCAGGAACGCGTGGAGGTATCAAACTGAAATTTCTATATGATACTTAGTTCTACTGTCCCTGGAAGCTGTAGAAAAATCAACCTTCTAAGTCAACGCAATCAAAAGATACAGCCACTTAGGCCGCAAATTTCCGCAAATTTTCGAAACTCGCACGGGAATCAAAACCTACAGGGTACTTCCCGTGAACTTAGAATCTTGAAATTTTGTACGAAGTCACGTCTTATAGTACAGATATAGGAAAAATTACGAAAACCGTAAATTTTTAGTTTCGTCATATAAAAAAAAGTTATATACCCACAGGTTTGTACGGAACCCTCGGTGCGCGAGTCCAACTCGCACTTGACCGGTTTTTTTTTAGTTATAAAACGTTAAAGATGTTTTTTTTTTACAGATTGACAAAATGAATAGAGCACGAAAAATGTTGAATATGGCAACCTCCGTTCAAGAATCGGAAAAAGTTCAAGCATTACCTGGCCACAATAATAATGTGCAAAATAAAACTTTTTTTAATACTCCAGCTGCACTCAGTCTACCCGTCACGTTACCCATTGATTCTTCAGATACAAATTCTATAGCAGACAGTCAACCTGATCTTAACCTATCAATATTAGAGGATGAAGACAGTGAAGTAAGCTGTGTAACGAATACCAAAGACACAAATAGGCCAAAAATAGTTGTTGAACAGAGTGACTCGAGTAGCAGTTCAAGCGACTCTGATACCAATTCCAGCCGATCATCAACATCCAGCAGTTCATCAATTGCAGATTTTTCTTCTGATGACAGTGTTTTAGATCCCAACTTTCTACCTAGTCATGAAAGATCTTCTGATTCCGAAGGAGATATAATACAGTCAAAAGTAATTGCCAAACCATTTTGTATTTCACCCCAACCGGGTCCTTCTCGTGTAGAACCTCACTTACTCATCAATGATAATCTGCCAGTCAATTTGGATACTCAGTCGCCTAATATAGAAACACAGCCATCCATCAGTCATAATCAGTCACCCAGCGTGAATATTCAGTCACCCAGCATTGGCTGATATAAAAACTATTAAAGTCCATCGAGATTATGAGAACAAATTTTTCTTCAAGACTTCATACGAAACTGAAGAGTTTACCTCGGTAGCCACGCTGACAAAAAGAAGGTCTGCTAATCCTAGTAGGAGTAGTAGTTCGAGTTTTTGTTTGTACAAAAACAAAACAAAAACTTAAAATAACTGAAACTAAAAAACAGGGTATTCTTAAACTTATTGAGAAAAATATCATTCCTAAGTATTACCAAAGATTTTACGAAAATTTGTAATTTTATTATTAGATACCTAATTGTGATAATATTTAGAATAGTTAATTTTAAAAGTTCCTTTTGATAATAAAGACTTATAAATTTCATACAAACATTTACATAACAATAATAAATAACGATTATAATTTGTAACTTAAAATAGTTTACGTAAAAAGTGCCTTAAAGTGTTTATAACTGTGATTTTGTAAGACTACTTAGATTGTTATTGTGCCATAGTATTATTACATATAAGCTATAATATTTTGCTACTGAATTATGTGCCTTTAGAACTGATCTTGTATTTTGTTTTGTTTAAATTATTAATGTTAAAGAGCGACAAATTAGTGTCGTCACTTGATTATTTTTTGAGTTATTTAGAGAATTTATTAATGAATATGGTTATTTTATGTATATTTTGATAATGATTATTACAGTTTTATCTCTTGTTTTTTCTATAATTCTTACAAATATAATTGTTTTAGAGAGATGTTTAATTTTGCTGAATAATAGTTACGTACAAAGTTGATCTCAATTATATTACTTAATAAGATTTAAGATTTTTTAGTTTAGATTTTTTAATACAATGTTCTCCTGGTGTCCATTCACTTATGTTTTTACCTAGTAATAAGATTAAACTTTTTGATACGGTTTTTTACCAAAAAGGTACAATAAACCATTTTTATTTGTAAAACTGTGTTTAATTTTTGGCATATTTTTTTATTATATTGGTTCAAATTTTGAATGCAAAAGGGACTTTTATGCTTTTTTTTCTTAATAGGTAACATCTATTACAAAGTTTATATTGTAGATAGATAGAGCTAATAAATACGCATCTAATGATATATTAACATCTTATGTTTAATAAATAAATATATGAAATATTATAAAAAATCAGTTTCAAAAATTTGTTTTGGCTGTCCTGTAAAATTTATGGATTTCGATTTGTGTCCCTTTTGTATTCAAGGAGCGAAATAAAGAGCATAAAAATGACCCACATTGTCCTCACATTCAAACTAATGAAATAAAATTAATAATACTTACAAAATAAATGTTCATAAAAATCATTACAATCATGTCACACACAATAAAAATGGGCTACTATTGTTTTATATTTTTAAATGTTTTTTTTTTTTGTATTTTTTATTAAGAAATATTTAAAAATGTAAGCAGCATGTGAAGGAAATAAATAAAGGAAATTATAATAAAATAAAAATTAAAAAAAAAACAATAAAATAATTAGCAAAGTAAATATTCATGTCAAATTATTAAATGTCAAAGTGTTTAAAATAAAGGAATAAACAAATGAAAAACTTGAAATCTCGACATTCATTGAGCAAATTTAATTGGAGCAGCTTAATCCCAAGCCTTTTTATCTTCGAGATAGTGATTAACGTTATAGTAGGCTTTTAGGCATAGTTTCCGTTTTATAAACGATTTGAATTTATTTAGGCTTAGTGCTTGAATATGGCTCGGCTGTTTATTATAAAAATGTAAACATTGGCATTTAGATGCCAATGTTTACATTTTCATCATTTTCATTTTAATTTTTTTTTTTTTTTTGAGCCTCGTTGCAGGAACAACAAATTTGTCTTTGTTCCTCGTATTTATATTGTGGACATCACTGTGTTTTAAACAAATTAATATTTTTATGTGCATATAAAAGGTTTTCATAAATAAACTGAGAGGGGACAGTAAGTACATATATTAATTTCTTTAAATTTTTCTCTGAGGGAGTGTCCCTCAGAGAAAAACTAAGCACAAAAAAAGGCAATTGCCTTTTTTTGCAAGATAAAAATTGTTTGAATAAACTGTAATGAATAAATAAAAATCACAAACAAATTCGCGCAAAAACACACATGTACCTACCTACAAGTTCTAGGGAGCTGTGTTACAAGCCGAGTCATCAACATTGCGTGCGGCGGATATACCTGCCCGGAGTAGCAGCTGCTAGAGGCTACGTCGGCGTAGGCGAGATCTCCCACCCGCCGCCGACGTCTCCGGGGCACTCCGCTGAGTCAGCGTGGCGCACGCGCCTGCGCCACCCGTCATCAATGGGCACTCCCTCCCAGCCCCGCGCGCTCCCCGGCCCCCACGCGCCGCTGTCACATGACGAGCACCGCGCCCCGCACACCGCGCCCGCCGCGCGTACTAACCGGCTGCGGCGTGACTTTCCTGTGCACCCCCCCACGAGCACAGCAGCGCGTGCGCCGGGTCGACGACCGCGCCTGCCGCGCTGACCCGGTGCCGGCGCCGGTACTACCTTGCACTACTTACGTGCCGCTCGGGAACGACCTTGCTGGTGCATCCTGCCGCTGAACATAGATCCCACCCCGGCTCGGTCATGTGAAACCAGTGACCCTATTCCGCGGCAAACCTCCTGTGCCGCAGAGAGTCATTGAAACATCACTTGAGCTTGTTTACAGGCGCAGGTAGTATGGTTCGTGTCAGATGAATTTTACAACAAGGACGCCATCACCCCGCCATTACTGCCGGATTCCATATCATCACTCCTTGTAAGTTGTCGTCACATGAGAACGCAAATGAAGTACAGCGTGGGTCATAGTGGAGCCCGGGTGCGCTGGTGCGCGTGCGTGTGTGTGCGCGCCGGTGCACTGTCACGTGAGTGCCCCCCTCCCACGCTGCGCCGCCGCCCCTCTGCAGCCGGAGTACCGGTTGGTACGTGGAACCTGCTCTGATAGATGTGATCATGTCCGAACACGGCACGGCACTCACCCGCTCTCATCTACATCAACATAAAGAACCGATTTTTACAGACTGATATTTTTTTATTGCCCTTTAGTACTTAGGGCAAGACTCCTTTAAGATATCATTTCACAGAGCCGTAACATGGCGTAATGCCGTTACCCGACTGCAGAAGATAGTGATCAGGGGGCAGCTGGACGCTCATTCTAAAGAGTTCAACGCGCGGTACAGCACGAGCTGAGCACGGGCCCAGCACGAGCCGAGCACGGGCCGAGCACGAGGACGCAGAAGACTTCATGATCTTATTTGATGGAATGTTTTCTACAATAATTTGATTGACACGATTGCTGTCATGAAAATAAGTTTTATTAAGTTGTTACTTTGAGCAAATGTGCAAAATTATTACCCACCGGCTGAAACAAGCGTCTTACAAAAAGGCTACTCCTTACACCATTTTATCTATAAGTTGGTAACTAACTATTTCATTTCATTCATTTACACATTTTAAAAACGTTATCATCTTTGGAAAACTCATTATTAACAGGTAAGTATTATAACACAACTTTGTGTAAAAACTACTAAATAACAGTGGAATTTCGCTGTTGTCTGTAAATGTCTGTTAGACTGTATGTCCTGAGAATACAGTTGTACTAAGCGGTGCTGATGCAGCCGTGCGCCTGTGTGGCCATGCTCGAGCGAGGCGGGCAGCTCGCCATTGCATCACTTATTAATTACAACGAGTGCGGTAATGAACGCGGCGCTCTGCGTACTCCTATTCGCACACGTAACAAGCGAAGCCATCCTAGCCTCTTCTTTTTTTCCTGTTCCTGTGGGAAAACCTTCACATCCATGAGGATTTATGAGAATTAAGAGCTACACATTTCGAACTCTGTCGAACTCGCAAAACAACACGCCTTCTTCCACTAGCATGGTCCGTTGGCTTGGAGGAACGTTCACACGCCCCTCGACTGACACCAGCCCGCCAAGTGTTCTAGACGACATCATCTTGACTGTGCGGACAGGCGCGCATGGAACGCTCAATCCAATATGATGGTCGGAGATTCAGTTGCGGGCGGGGGAATGAGAGGTATGCTATTTCTCCCGCTCCACAGCTTACCCCGCATAAGTCGCAAGTTCTTTGCATAAGAGACGCCAACATTCTACGCAATCTCACTTCCGACCATGGGCCGAACCACTGCCGGAACCGAGAGATCACTCGTGGCAAGTGCGGCGACGTTGAGTAAAGGCGAGCACTCCCACAGCGTATGTTGCGTCTTCGTGGCACCTCACGCTTTGATGACTCATCCGTGTCCTCGAAACATTCGCATCCAGCAAGAACCTCCGTCTGTCAGAAGGCGGAACTTGAAGGCGCCTGGTCGCTTCTGCAGATGCGGCACTTGCACTTATACCTACTCTTAGCGGACAAGTGGTTTAACCAGTGAGAGATAATGAAGATGACCACTGAGCCGAATTCACCCTCTTTGAACTGAAAATACTGAAACAACTTGCAGAGTAAGTTAACAAAAGTGACATTGCGCAGGCTATGTCTGTCAAAGGACCGACGAGCGGATGAACCGACGACTCTAAAAAGGTGTCTGGGTCAGACTCGATGTAGAAGGGTGTTGTAGTGGAAGTTGGGAGAATCCTATGTCCAGCAGTGGTCTGCGCCAGGCTGAGTTGATGCCGCTTCTTTAGCCACTCTATCGTACCAGGCCTACCGCCACTAGAATAGCTTTCCTAGCAATTAAAAGCTGATGCGCTCAACTTTCAAACCTCGAAGTCCTGAGGAACCGTCTAAAACTCGATGATTACGAAATTCTGTCTAGATTTCAAATATTTCCTGACCCCATTCTTGTAACTATTCGACTTTTCCAATTATCTTACTAAAACTTGCAACATTTTGTAGCCGGTTAACACGTGGTGGCGTGTTGTGTTATCAACTGGCCCTTCAAAGCGGAACAAGATCGACGCTTCATTTTGTTGCATTACAGAATATGCCCTGCTAGCATCTTGTATCTGCTATGTTTTATATTTTATTTTATTGATGTTGTGTGGGATTATTCCACTTGAATGACGTATTGTCGTAGATATTCTTATTCAAGATATGTATAGATGAAGATAAAGCGGATTAACAAACTTGTGTTTTTACCAATATCTTATCCACGGTCAATTTGAAGGTAAGTCATTTGAAAAGTGAGCCTGCTTGAAATGTGTGGTCATTATAAATAGTTTTGTAAAAAAAAAAAACGAGCCCTTGCTTAAAGCGAGTAGCAAAGTGTAGCTGGCGTTGTAACACGACGCATTGCCAGCACACCAGCAGTCGAGTCCCGTGCGGCTGTAGGCACCGATACCGAACTGCCGATACAGACGGAGCGATTCATGAAGTGGGAATTAAGTTACATAAGTGCCGCGAGCTTTGAGTGCACCAATAATAAATGACACATGTGAGCATACGGTGACGGGAGCTCGATGTTTACAATGTCAGGGGTGTGTGTGTGTGTGTGTGCGGCGAGGCGGGGCGCGGGTGGAGGAGTTGGAGGGGGGGTGGCGCGCAGCCTCCGCGCATCTCGGGGCGCGCGGCAGGCGGGTGCGGCACATCGACACTCCGCGCGCGACGCCGCCGCATCGCCAGTCGCGCTCCGACCGCGCCGCCGACTGCACGCACAATCGCGCCCGCGCGCCCTCCGCTCTCCGCACGAAGCACCACGGCCGGCCCGCCGCGACCCCTGCCGCACGCCCGCTCTCGCTCCATGCGCCCCTGACACCGCCGCCTGTCGCACCGCACGCACTGCCCGCACCGTCCACACCGCCCCCCGCCGGAGACCGAGCAACCGCACAAGTGAGTCCCGCTGTTGTTATGTTCGGAGCTGGCGACCTGGATGCCGGCAGCGCGCGCCCTCGCCAGCGCCGCGCGCCGCTCAGGTAGTTGCCCGCACTCGGCTGCTTGTTAGTGCTCCGAGTCCCTTGGGGCGCCCGCTGCGATCCCGATACCTGTGCCCATTTTCTACAAAAGAACATGTTAAAAAAATGTGTTGAACGTAAGTGAGGTGAGTCACGACGCTGGACGCATTCCTTCGTTATTATCCTTGTTAAATAGTTTTTATTGATATTAGTTAATTGCAAGACAAGCGCTCGAAGGCGCACCGAAAGCGAGACGTCACGGTATCCTAATGAAGTCAGTTAACTTTTGACGAACGTCGCTGCGGGCTACCTGACTTTACATATGATTTGTAACGAATCCGCAAGTCCGCATATCCAACTGTTTGCAGTTATCGCATTGCGCGAGAGTGGACGCAGGTGACTTATACATTCCTCGATACTTTCTCGCGGCGCGCAGCTATCGGCCGGCAGTCGGCGCGGCGCGGGAACCTCGCGGTTCTCGGCGCTCCAGTCTCCATGCTGTAGTTCCCTTTGAGTAATACCAAAGATGTCTACAAGTCAGAATATTCAGACAAGCTTCCACCATCTCGACTGCATCATCTCATTGATGACTACGTTTTTTAAACAAATTCCAAACCCGACCAGAATCGCGACCGTGCGCCCGTGCAATCAGGTTCTTAACCAGGAACTTGTTAAGAATAGTGGCGACTGTTTACCGAAATTAAGCATAGTTAATAAAAATGCACCTTAAAAATTCTGCTATTTGTCATTTCAATTTTATCCTCAGAAATATAACATTATTCACGTAGTTGATGCGCGCTAGCTTTTTCATAGATACGAGTAGAAAACTTACCGACGGACGTTGCGATGTCGATTCACGAAACGAGGTGAATATGCACAATTTGAAAAATGGTGCTCAAAAATTCACCCAAAAAGTCATAATCAAAACAATTTATAAACAAAATCCAGAGTAAATTATGTACAATTCGATTATTTTAAATATTCAACTTTCATAGCTAGTTTCAAGCTTTCAAGTCAAGCAATCTACTGATCGAAATTAAATTTTTATTTCGGCCTATTTACAAAATAAATGCTTGAAAATAACTATTTCCCGGCCGTGGTCTGAAGTAATCTGAACTACATTCAGGAAAAGCGGTCGCGCGCCGCACACCATTCCCAGTAAATACAAAGCTTATGAACAGTCGGAACTGACAGAAGGCTAGCGGGAGCCCGCAGCCCGCAGCTTTATTGCCTCGCTGTCCCGCCGTCCCGCAACGCCACCACGCAGCACACAAACTTGCGAAGGTTGCCGACGGGGAAGCAATGTCACGTACAGCGTGGAATCGCCTCTATAAGTATATGTAAATTGTAATTAATGTTTAGAATTGGAAGTGGTGGTGTACTGGTTCGTCTCGCCAGGTCGCAGCACCGCACAACCGTCGCGGCAGATTACAGAACGGGTTACGATCGCTATTGCTGTTGAGGATAAACAGCGCAACAAACTCAGAAACATTCTTTTCCTTCTTTAGACAAGTTTTTAAATGAATACATGAAAAACGTTAGTCTGTTTTTCCGTGAAGCAGACCAGTCATATCTCAGGATTAAAAAAAATTAAGTGGCCATAAAGTTGTAGCGTTTTCCTTTACCTATAAAGGAAAAATTCATGAGGCACGAATAATTTCGTACTCATACGTACATCAAGAATTTAAAACTTTTGACTTGTGACTTTTGTGTGTTTGATTCCGTTTTTCTACCACCGACTTCTAAAGCTAAATTATTTTTCACTTGATGTTTTTTGAAAAGGAGATCGGGCACAACGATGAAAGTGGCACTAACTGCAAGCAAAATATAATTAATAAGGCGACGAGTATAAAAGAGCACTAAGAGGAAAGCAAAGATACATAATGATGACGATACGAAGGTATGGTGTAAGTTTATAAAGTTAACAGTGCAATGCCAGAAGTCGATTACGAGGCAGAATCAAATGATTATGTTAAGGTTCACTAAGAAGATGGATCTGTTTGTACCTAAATTAAAGACAGATAGTAATATTTTGTTAAGATTGATACAGATTTGAACTTTAGCCATAACCGTGTGTACTTACCACGTACATACATAGTACGGTTGTGGCTAATCAGGCCACGCCCAGGAAATCAGACTGGCTGAACACAACGCTGTTACAACGATTCCTTAATACAGTACGGATCACTGGGAGAAAGTAGAATAATAACTGAGACTAATATGGAAGTGCTAAGATTGTTTGGGCGCGTTGTGAAGATGAATTAGACTAAAGTAAATTAGGCGATAGCAAGTAAGGATGATGATTAGACCTTGTAGGTGATATCTTTAAGAAGGTGAGGTGCGCGAGTCCGACTAGACCGTTGAACGAACGTGGAGGAACACAGAGAAGCAAACACTGCAGTAGTAGACTGAATACCAGAACAGACACACCAGGAACACTGGCGGGCACAGCTCGTGTTTGAGCATTTCACATGTCAGGCAATACGAGACTTGCAGTGAGAGGAGCATGAGTCGAGCTTACGTAACAGCGAGTAGGACGCGGTCGCACAGTACTGATGCGTACCGACGAAAACTAACTCGTGGCTGCGCTTCAACCCCTTTACCTACCATCGATGTCAATGTGTAGGTGCCTGTCATTACATTATACATAGTTTGTTTGGCTGTTGGACAGCGCGCCCCGTGCCCCCGCGCCCCGCCACTCGACTGTACATACAATCATACCACGCACAGTGTGTCAACTTGTGTTGCACACACGCAGCCCGCTGCCCGCGGCCACTTGGCTGAGGGCTGAGGAGCGCCGCCATCGCGCCAGGTGCGTGCTACTACACGTATACAAACAACAATTCACCAACCTTTTTATTCTCCCCGACGTGAGACGTCGACTGAGAGAAGGGTCTGTATGAGGGATGTCGTAGGTCTACCTACAACAGTCAGTGAGCGATCCCTCGACGACTTTGAAAATTAATAATCAACGAGATTAAAAAAGGAATAATCTGATTTAAATAGGTAGTAAGGTTGATAAACGATAGCCAATCAACAATTCTACGGCATAAAAAAGCAAAGCGAAAGAAAAGAGGCCTAACATGCGAGGATGCTCAGTGGGGAATCACCTGAGTCTTATATGAAGTGTTCATGGGCGTTACTTATACAGTCTCGTATGACTGTGTCTACGTTATCGATAATGCGGATAATCCAGTGTGGCGTGCGAGATTGATTTGCCGAATGTTGGAGCACTAGTTAAGTGTGGTCGTGAGCGCGAGTGCGCGAGTGCGCGTGCGGCGGCGGCGGCGGCTAGCGCTAGCGCTGCCCCGAGCGCTGCTCGGTGCGCGCCGCCGCCGGCAGTCGGCCCGACGCCACGCCGTGCGCCTCCGTAAATATGCTATCATCTGATTTACATATAATATATACAGTAGCTATGTAGTAGTTTTCCTTATATTTTCAAACGTCGCGTCGCTGCTACCAGTCGCGCCTGTTCTCCTTGTTTCAGAATGGTGCGCTGGTGCGCTGGTGCCCCATTTCGTGCTTCCGAATAACTAAAACTTCCACTCTGCTTTGTTATTAAAGTATCCTCCTTCCTTTTTACCGCAAATTTTTACCGCCTTCACCGCGTGGAGGTACTCCCAGCTTATGTTGTGTTCTGATTAAAAATGTATAACCGGTGTCACTTTCACAATTAATACAAATCTAACGACATCTTTGAAGCTTAAATCCATCGAGCCGTTCAGGCTGCAGAGCGTGCCAAACATTTGAATTTGGTGCCAAAGATCCGCCATTTTGTTTTTTTTTTTTCATTTTGATATACCCAGTGTCACTCTCACAGTAAATGCGAATCTAACAACGCCTCTCAAGCTAAAATCCATCGAGCCGTTGAGGCCGCAGAGCATGCCAAACTTATACATACATACTTACATACATACTCCCGAAAAACATAACCCTCCTTCTGGCGCAGTCGGGTAAAAAAGGAAGTGGTTATGTATTTTACCAGCATCTTTTTTTAGGGTTCCGTCCAAAACTGAACCCTTATAGATTCGGTCTGTTCGTCTATCTGTCTGTCCGTTCGTATGTCATAGTTTTTTTTCTCCGAGACTATAAGCACCACACAGTTGAAAGGAGAGTAGGTGCCTTCTATAAATCATAAAACAAATATGATATGAAATAATTAAAAATAAAAAACAAAAATTGTGGTGGCCCTCCATACATGTAACTGAGGGTTGAAAAAAAATATCTACGTATATAACTGCGTGGGGTGTCTATCGATAGCTCTTGAAAAACGATATCGAGGTTTCTTAAATCCTTCTTTTTTTTAAGTCAGTCGTTGATGAGATATTTGCTTTCAAATTCGTGAAAATTGTGCGCCCCTCTAATTTCTAAAGTAAAAGCAGGAAAATTCTGAAAACATTTTGGTTTGTGAACCTAAAAAAAAAACTATCAACGAAAATTTGTGTAAATAAAATTTGATGTTTAGTTTTTGAGATGTGTAACTTTTTTGTCAATCCGCAGCTGTAACTTTGTTTTTCATTAACATACTATGATAAACCAATTTAATTCTCAATTCTTTATTGCGTACCATAATGTATGCATATAGTTGGTTGCTGTTAATTTAGTTTTGTTGTTAAGTGTAAATTTACATATACAGGTTGCAATTGAAATCATGGGCATTATTTTAAACTAAGGCACTACTCATGATACTAAGTGTATTAGGGCTACTATAATTATTCAAATCACAAATATTATTTATGAAAGTATGGAAAACCTTAAAAATGTAATAATTCATATTGCAAAAGGCTTATTATTGCAAATAAACAATAAAAGTAATAAAAACAAAATACTTCATAAACGCCAATAAGTTTTGAAGTATCAAAATTTTAAAGCGCACTACAGAGCGCAGAGCTAAAAGTAAACAAACATTCAATTAATAACTAGTCATTGCGACCGGCCGGCGCGCGCGCGGCCTTTCCATACTAGTAGCAATAACAATAAGCTCAAAGGCATGCCACCCGCCCTGAATCGTCCCGCTCCCTCAGTCGCAAAAATACGAATATCATCCCCGCGCGGGGTGGGCCTCCCAAACCAGTGTCATAACGGCTACGGCCAGGCAGCAGCGGCTGCAACGCAAGTTGTGCGTTGACGTGTATTGATTTACGATTGATCCCGTGACGTAATCGCCGCACGCGTCTCTTGTGTCTTACCCTTGGATTGCAGTGCATTAAGTGTTAGTGGACTAATTGTGATTGTGTGTTACCTCGTCCGCATACTGTGCAGGCTAGATACACAAACCAGCAATACCTACAAACGGTAAATACATCGTGATTCCTGGAGAATTATTAGAAGTACTGTAATTCCAAAAGTACAGGAAATTAATTTTACCTACGTAAACATTTTTTGTTTTGTTTTAATGTGTGTCAGTTGACGTAGTTTTGACCGTCCCTGAGCCGGCAAAGTATGAAGGGAAAGTTGGAATGTAAATATTAGGAATCAAATCTTAAGCAACTTAACTACGTCACGTGAGTCGGGCGTGGTCAAAGAACTCACGCACGCATTAGTGTGCCTAGCCTACAGCTCAGCATTCGATAGCGCGTGCGCAACTATTTGATACTTTTATGGCTCACTACATTTTTGAAGTTTTCCATACTTGCACAAATAATATTTTTGATTTGCTTAATAGTGGTCCCAATGCAATTAGTATCATGCATGAGTAGTGCCTTAGTTTAAAAAAATGCCCATGACTTCAATTGCACCCTGTATGAATGAGCGTTAAAAATATTGCTATTAAGTACTTATATTGTTTGGTGTTTGGTGCTATGGAACCCCGTGTGTGCGAGTACGACTCGTACTTCGTTTTTTTTTTTTTTTGCAAAAATATTTTCAAACTCTGCTAGGTCCGACTTAGTTTGTCACAGAGTGTTACAAAATGGCTAGGACATAGACATGGTCGGCCAGACGGACAGGATAACATTTTATGAGTTTAATTTAATCTCTATCTTATCTCATCTATCTTTCGCCCCAGCCTATGTCGAACTATGTTCTACAGTATCACAAGCAGAACGTGGAAACGCGGCACGAACCTACATGAGACACATGACATGGCTCGTCAGCAAGCAAGCCAATGATTAGTAATGATTGTGAAACAAATAGTGTAGGTACGTATCGAAATCATTCAGTTGTCACGAGACTGCCAATAGAAACAAATTAATCATTTAATTACTTGTACTTATTTGACTGAGCCACTGTGAGTGAGCTGTGCGCTGAGCGTGTCCACCGCTCCGCAGCGTGGGCCGGCTGAACGCACACAGCAGCGCAGGGGGTTAGCTCCCTGGGCTTAGTCGCTCAGTGCCTGCTCGGCCCGTCTTGTGCACTGAAGCTAACAGCGATGTAGATACTCGCGACAAGAGTCCTTATCAAACGCCGAGCGAAATCATCGCAGCCTGTTCTTTTACTAAGTACCTAACTCAGCAAAATAATATAATATAGGTACCTACTGATACATAAATGCCATAAAGTTATTTATAGTTTAAAATGTAGGCAGTCATGACATGGCATGGTGTAAGTAGATAATGTGTGTCTGCACGCTCACAGTCCACAGCAGTGCACGACAGTCCGGCGCGGGCGATTGCGAGGCCTGCGGTCGCGCCTTCAGTCATGTGACATCAATACTGTGTGCTTACGTACAGTCGCATTCTATCAAATATACTGCCATTTAAATTTAAGGTAATTCAGTTTGTTTTAACGACGACGCGAGCCGCGACATAGAGACCTTGTTCATTGTAAACACATGACTCGGATAGCGCGCGCGTGGCGCCGACAAGTGATACTATCTTTATTACTCACTTTTTTGTAAGTGAAGGCAATCATTGATTTACTTATAGAAAGACCCGAAATCTATTGTTCACAACGACGATGGCAACGACACCACCGAGTGACAAAGATTGCACGTGTAGAGGCGATTTTCAGAAGTTATATTCATTCAATACTTGCATTATTTTATTCTCGTTTGTGTATGTATCCAGAGTGTATCACATAATTATGTATATCCCGAACGGCAAAGTGGGATGCGTCGGATGTGAAGCCGGCCATAGACAATATGATCCATGTGCAGGTTTGCTTATACAGTCGAACTGTACGTTACATTAAACTGGTTGCCGTCTATGCAGGGCCTCATTAGAACTTTCGAGTAACGCGTGCCATCGGTCGCTATCAACGATCTCTTTAATGTAAATCACAATGTTGAGCATACCGCGGCGATGGCAGGCGTCGCTTGTAGCACGTTGTTGTGTGTAACTAGGTACCGAGTGGTGTGTAACGAGCGGCGCTCTGTGTCTGTTGCAGCATGATCCCGCGGCGCAAGCACAACGCGTCCTCCGGCTCGCTGCCGCCGCCCGACGACAAACACGCCAGCAACGACTACATCCGTGAGTATCCGCCTCCCATCCGCTCCCATCTGCCCTATCTGGGCGACCACAGGAACTGTAATCAATTTGCCTAAAACGACCAATTTCATTTCAAAAGTTCAATCATTATTGTTTGTACCTACTTCAAAAAAATAATGAATGGGCTACAAAAAGTTAGCTACTTAAATGGGTTTCTATTTTTACGGCCAACCAAGGCGCGGTACGGTACGGTTGATGCCGAGAACTTGCGCGCAGTAGTGTCGGTAGTGTTGCGACTCGCTAGGCACATTCACTGCGCGAGGTCCGCGTCGCTTGCTCGCGATGACTGGCGGAATGGCAGCTGATGAAGTGTGAAATAGATCGGCGAGCACGTGGCGGGGGCCGACCCTGAACTTGACCGCGCGCAGCCGCAAGTGCCACGAGCCACGTGCCGCCGCGCACCGCTAAGCAATATGACCCTCCCAGCAGTCAGCGGCAGGATCTGTATGTTCCGTGTGTTTCCGTCGGCAGTATCGGACAGCGCGGCGCGCTGCGGCTGGCGCGCGGCCCTGCGGCGCCGCCTCAACCGCAAGACGCTGCACAAGCGCCTGCCGGTGACGGCGTGGCTGCCGCAGTACAACACGGAGAAGGCCGTGGGCGACCTCATCGCCGGCATCACGGTGGGGCTGACGGTGATCCCACAGTCGCTGGCGTACTCCAACATCGCGGGGCTGCCACCGCAATACGGGCTGTACGGCTCGTTCTTGGGCTGTTTCATCTACATCGTGCTGGGCGGCTGCCGCGCCGTGCCCGCGGGCCCCACGGCCATCGCGTCGCTGCTCACGTACCAGGTGGCGGGCGGCGTGGTGGAGAAGGCGATCCTGCTCAACTTCCTGGCGGGGCTGGTGGAGCTGCTGATGGGCGTGCTGGGGCTCGGCTTCCTCATCAACTTCGTGTCGGGCCCGGTGTCGTCGGGCTTCACGTCGGCCGTCGCGCTCATGATCGCAACGTCACAGGTCAAGGACCTGTTCGCCATCTCCGTGAGCGGCACCACGTTCCTGCAGCAGTGGATTTCCATCTTCCGCAACCTGCACGCCGCCTCACTGTGGGACCCCGTGCTCGGCTTCTCGTGCATCGCGCTATTGCTCTTCATGAGGGTGGGTAGCGCCACAGCAGCGCGTACATTACGACACTCACTATCACTAGTATTTTTGCAATCACATGTTCTGCATCGTGTTCTAAACTACTGACGTCATATTTACAGAAAATCGGCATGATAAAACTAGGTGCCAAGTCTGAAGATGGTCCAAGCACGCGACAGAAAGTGATAACCAAGTGCCTGTGGATGGTGAGCACGTGCCGCAACGCCATCATCGTGGTGGCCACCGGCGTGTTGGGCTTCTGGTTCGTGGCCACGTACGGACAGCCGCCCGTGCGCCTCATGGGTACGTACCGCTCCGGCGGACTGCGATCCTCGACCCTGTCTATAACATATGCAGACTTCAATAATTATTTTCTTTCTGTTTTTGTGCAAACGCCAGCCGAGAATTGTGGCAGCGGTTAGTAGCGTAGAGAGTATCAAGCGTAGCAACCCTCACGTCATCGTTCAACTTCATGTAGAGTAGCTAGCATCAGTCAGCAGTAGAGCACTGTACTGCACACTCATGTGGGGGGCGGGGTGAGGGTGAGGGTCGCGTCGAGTAACGTGTGTCATGCGCAGGTGCCATCCCGTCGGGCGTGCCGCTGCCGCAGCTGCCGCCGTTCAGCTACGTGCGCGCCGACAACTCCACGGCCGACTTCGTGGACATGGTGTCGGAGTTGGGCTCGGGGCTGCTGGTCATCCCGCTCATCGTGCTGCTGGAGGACATCGCCATCTGCAAGGCGTTCTCAGACGGCCGCACCATCGACGCCACGCAGGAGATGATCGCGCTGGGCGTGGCCAGCGTGGCCAACTCCTTCATGCAGGCGTACCCGGGCGGCGGCTCGCTGGCGCGCTCCGTCGTATCCAACGGCTCGGGCGTCAAGACCACGCTCAGCGGCCTGTACACCGGTGAGTAGCGCCGACGAGACGCGGACCCGCCCGCAAGCCGCGCCTGGAGGTCCACTCTCTAAGCACGAAACCCGTAGATTCGGCCGAATATACGGGCGTTTCCTACTCCGTATCACTTACGGACATACGATTAGTGAGGGACCCGAACTAAAAACGAATGACAACACGATTGGACAGTTGTCCCTACTCCCGATTTATTTTCAAAACTCATGAATCCGAAAATAATAGGGCCTAGGGTTCATTTCGAAGTTTCGATCTACTTTCGTACGGGCCCGTATCTTTGTAGACGGACTTAGAGTAGACCGCCTGACGCCTGCTCGTGTCCACAGGTGTGATGGTGATCCTGGCGCTTCAGTTCTTCACGCAGTACTTCGAGTACATCCCGAAGGCGGCGCTGGCAGCCGTCATCGTGTCCGCCATACTCTTCATGGTGGAGTACAACGTCATCAAACCAATGTGGCGAGCCAAGAGTGAGTACATACACGTGAAATGAAATCGTGTCTAATGATAAGTTGCGAGGCTCTATTACTCTGGCTAAGCATAACTTGGTTGTAGATACTAATTATATGTATGTCTCCCCGATAATACTTAAGTAATCATAATAATGGTAATTCAACTGCATCAGGTTAAATTTAAACCTTTTAGATCTGGATGAAATTTGGCACAGATATATATTATAGTCTCGAATAGCACATAGGCTATATGATATCGCGATAGGGTGAGTAGGGGAATTAGCAATATTCCTCAACTGTTTGACAATTGACAACTGTCATAACATGAATTAGAATGGAACGGCTATTTTAGACCATTTGCCACCGAAAGTAAGTAGCCTGACGGTTCAGCTACTGCCCTGTAAACCAAGGTTCAAACAAAATCAAAAGTCATTTATTAAAATTAGACTGATAATCAGCGCTTTTCGAACGTCACAAGAAGAAGAAGAGTTTACAAGAGACAGTCTCTCAAAACGCCCGCCCTTCGCCACTTCCTAGTGTTTTAGCTGGGAAGAAGAAGTGGCGGAACAAACTCCCCAGCAACACATCTGTCTGTTAGGTTAGAACAACCAGATTCTATACAATAGCATGCAAAATATATAAACAAAGAATCAATTCAGCATTCAATAATTGTGACATGTCAGCTAGCACACACCAATAATAAAATAAAACATTAACATACATATAATATATATGTATATATACATACTCAAGCATAAACAAAGCCACCAGGCATATAGTGCCTGCCCGCTTACACGTGCAATGTTGGGTTATTCATAAAGCAGTAACAGTACAGCAGTAAGTACTGCTGGTCGCCCGAAGCGACGACGCTTGCTTTAAAATATTCAACTTTTATTAAACGTAAATGGGCATTATTTTGCTATTTATTTTTCTTCTTTAGAGGTTTTTTAAATAGATAGATAGATGAAGTAGACCAGGCGAAGGTGCAGTAGCACGCGTTTATGTCTTCCGTAGAAAAGACAACAACGAGCGCTATGCACCTACACGTTACGTTCCTGTGTAAGCGTGCGGCTCCAGAAACACGCGGTTGCCGAGCACGTCTGCTGCCGCTCGGTTAGTAAAACGTGTTGTGGATGTTCATAATGGGATACAAAGTTACGAGTCGGTCCCTTACCAATAGGTACCTACTCACTGCCTGTTTTATGCGCAACTACAGTATTTCTTAATCAACTTCCATTTTCAAACTGACGCTATCCACGCATACCAATCGCTTATTATATTACCAACCACGGCTGATCATAACATAATTGTGCGATTTCAAAACCGTACCGTAACCGTTTTTACAATCGTACTGTTTGATGTTCGTGTGCTTGTCTGTACGAGCTCTAATAGCGATGTATCGTCAAACATCCGTAGATACCTCTGACTTTTTGCAAATACAGCTAAGGCCCGATAGAAATACGAGGCCTATAAAGTTTTATTTTACGTAAACGTAACAGAAGGGACAAGTAAACTCTAAACATCACAAAAATACTAATAACACAAGTAAAGCAACTACATTACCCAAACAAAACTATCTTCTTATCGTGTGGTTAGTGCCTAACCTGGTGTCAGAGTTTTTATGCCGCCCAAGGGCCTCTGACTTGGCTTTGACATACCGTCGAGAAACATCTCTCAGGTATGCTGGTTTCCTCACGATGTTTTCCTTCACCGAAGCAAGTGATAATTATAGGTACAATACGCACATAATTCCGAAAAATCAGTGGTGCGACAACAAAACCTAACCAAACAAAACTATGAAGACTTTGTTTTAGTGCATCCCGTTTAGATATATATACAGAGTTTCGCTACATAATTAAATTTGACTCAGTATTACAAAAAACTTTTTTGCAAAAAAAAACCGACTTCCAAAAAAAACACTAAAAAAGTGGGAAATAACTTTACTTTCGGAAGTCGGTGACTATTGTTTGTTTCATTGACTTTTTTGCCACCGACTTCCGAAAGTAAAGTTATTTCCCACTTTTTTAGTGTTTTTTTTGGAAGTCGGTTTTTTTTTGCAAAAAAGTTTTTATTTTACCCTTTTTAGTTATCGCATCACACACAAATCCTTGTCAAGTATCAATTTCGCAATTTCTTTTACTTGGATGACATATTGTTTCCAGCTATTTTGATTTCAAAACCAAACTACTGAACCGATTTCGATGAAATTTCTATGGGACCAATCGGGAAGTAGATCCATTCAGATAAAAGAAGAATTTTTCAAATCGGTTCATAAATGACGAAGATATGAGGTAACAAACACAAAAATTTCCAGCTATTTTGATTTCAAAACCAAACTGCTGAACCGATTTTGATGAAATTTCTATGGGACCAATCGGGAAGTAGATCCATTCAGATAAAACAAGAATTTTTCAAATCGGTTCATAAATGACGGAGATATGAGGTAACAAACACAAAAAAAAAAAAAAAAAAAACATACAACCGAATTGAGAACCTCCTCCTTTTTTAGAAGTCGGTTAAAAATAAACTTATTTCATACAGGTGGTAATTAACCATCAGTTATTTAGAATTTCCCTATCTCCATGGTGACTTGGGCATTTTTACGTGCGTTTGTGAACGTACTTACTAAAGAATTGCCGTTGTAAATACTAACCGTCCCTGACTTCAGGCTTTAAAGATACGTTAACTTGATTTCTTACACGTTGCATTACAGAGCTGGACCTGATCCCTGGTGTGGGCACGTTCGTGCTGTGCCTCACGCTGCCCATCGAGCTCGGCATCCTCACCGGCGTCATCGTCAACATCATCTTCATCTTGTACCACGCGGCGCGGCCCAAGCTCTCCGTCGAGATGCTCAAGGTACGTGTGTGTGTGCGTGTGTGTGAGTGCGTGCGTGCGTGTGTGTACTGACCGCTGCGTCGCATTGCAGACGGAGCACGGCGTCGAGTACCTGATGATCACGCCGGACCGCTGCCTCATGTTCCCGTCCGTGGACTACGTGCGCCGCCTTGTCACCAAGCACGCCGCCTCCAGCTCCGTGCCCGTGGTCATCGAGTGTACGCACATCTACAGCGCCGACTACACGGCCGCCAAGAGCATCGAGCAGCTCACCGCCGACTTCCATGCCACGCGCCAGCCGCTCTACTTCTACAACGTGAAGCCGTCCGTGTGCTCCATCTTCGAGGCCGTGGCCAAGCCCGAGCACTTCGTGGTGTTCTACGAGGACGCCGAGCTAGACCGGCTGCTGGCCAATGACGAGCGCCTGGAGCCCGCCAAGCTGCCGCCCGATGCCAGCGCCTAGCCTCGCCATCTACCAAATGATACCTAACTACAGAACATATTTTTTGAGATTGACTTGACGGAGTGTGATATTTAGATAAATGAGACGTTATTATTATACATGTAAGAATAGTATAGTATACTGGGGAGCGCTCTGTAAATACGTTTCCTGCGTGCGAGCCGCTGATCCATCGGCGCACGGCGCGTCGATGTAAAATTATCCTGTTGTACATACATACATAGATATACTTATATTTTGTAGAATATAGAGTCTGAGAGCTTATGGCTGTGCGAGCTGTGATGGGGCGCGGGGGGCTGCCTCCCGCGCCCGCGCCCCCCTGCGTGCGCCCCGCGCCCCCCGCCGGGCGGGGGCAGGGGGCGGGGCGGGGCGGCGGGTACTTAATATTTATGTGTACGATGTGTGGTGTGCATGTGTCGTTCATGCTTCTTCCTCGAGAGCTAAGCAGACCTTCGACTATGATATCAAACTTACGTTTTACGAGTAGGGACTAAAGAGTAACAAAACGTGATAGCTATGCATAGAAGTAAGCATCGATCTATTTATTTGTAGGAAATGAAGTACAAGTTAGGATACTATCATTACTTTATCGTTAAGGGTTAAGAAGCAAGCTTTAACTGGCCTACGGAGCAGAGGCGCGCGTGACGCTGCAGCGCTTGCGGCTAACGGCCTCAGCGCTGCAGCGCTGACGAGCCAGCTCTTGTGGCGGACGGCCGCAGCGCTGCAGCGCTGACGAGCCAGCTCTTGTGGCGGACGGCCGCAGCGCTGCAGCGCTGACGAGCCAGCTCTTGTGGCGGACGGCCGCAGCGCTGCAGCGCTGACGAGCCAGCTCTTGTGGCGGACGGCCGCAGCGCTGCAGCGCTGACGAGCCAGCTCTTGTGGCGGACGGCCGCAGCGCTGCAGCGCTGACGCCCCGGCGAGCGCACCTGCTTCTCGGTTCGTGTAGGATTTATCCATTATTTTGTGATCCTCTACTAATATGTTAAGTAATAAATATATTTTGGAGATAATAAAATAAATTATAAATATTATGTCATTATAATATGGAAGTTTATCTAAAGATTGTGATTTACTATGTATGAATGTGATGGTTGTTGTGCCGCGAAAGATTTAAAGAATTTATTCAGTCACCGTTCTAAGAACAAATTCAATAAACTCTTTAAGAGTAAATAGAAGTTGTGGTTTCATTTACGCCAAACGTCCCATAATGTACAGCGCAGACCGAGGAGCTGTTATCACCAATATTTGTGCACACGTTTTAATTCCAGATACGCGGCAGCGTGACAAGGCAAGTTCAAACCAAGAAGGAGAGAATCATTTGGAGCTCTTTTAACACCTTAAATAATAACTCAAAATAAACAAGATAGAAGCGACACCGACGCGAAAACGGAAACCACATAGTCAGTACATCATTCTGAATTCATCTTTATAACCGACGAAAAAATTTCCTATGCGGGGGGGAACAATTTTGAGATATACGCTCTCCAATAAAAAAAAAAGAATCATTGAAATCGAACTTCCCAGTAAAAAGTTATGCGTGGTCATAGGAGGAAGCACGGCTCCCTGACATTCTGAGCGACGCAGGCGCTCTCGGGGCACGGCTGCTTCGGGAAGTGCCTGTGTCGCATAAGCAGGGAGCCGGACGCTCGGTGCCATCACTGCGTCCACTGTCTGGAGGACACGGCGCGGCATACGCTGGCCGAGTGTGCCGCGTGGAATGAGCCGTGCCGTGCCCTCGTTGCAGAGGTGGGAGGAGACCTGTCGCTGCCGACCGTTGTTTGCTCGATGGTTGGCAGCGCAGAGTCCTGGGATGCGGTTATGTAATTCTGTTGAACCGTCATGTCGCAGAAGGAAGCTGCGGAACGGGAGAGGGAGATGACAAGCTCTCGCCCATCACGCAGCAGACGCACCGGGCGTCGGAAGAGGGCGTTGTCCGCCTTCTGCCAACGCCCCTAAACTGGTCCAGGGGTGACGGATTCGGAGACATCCATTGCCCCCCATCACACTGGACCCGAGACGGTGGCGCGTAGTGTTCCACGCGCACCTCTCTATGACGTAACGGGAGGAGTAGTTTTGTGCGCTTCAATCCCCCCCGGGACCAGGCCCGCAGGTCAAGCGGGCCGGCACTAGTACGGGGCAGCGGAAGTTGCATTAGTTCCCGTTGCCCCCCAACGCAAGTGTGCGAGGGAACACCGGTGTGGTTAGGTTAGGTTAGGTTTTCCGGAAGAAGAGGCCGCGCTGTATGAGGTGTAACGCGCGGCGAAGGAGGCTCTGTGGCTGGCCGTCGGCGAGGTGACGACTCGAGCCAGGGAAGCGATGCTGTCGACCCTAGACGTGAATCCGTGGGGGCCCCCTTATCGTGCGGTCCGAGGGAAACTTGGTGCCTGGGCGCCCCCACTCACTGAGAGTCTACAGCCTCAGCTGCTGGAGGAAGTGGTCGCAACGCTCTTTCCTGCTAGAGAAGAGCATATACCACCGCCGATGGCTTTGCTCACAGCCACAGAGTCGGAGGATGACGAAGACGTCAGCGTCCCCGAGGTGACACAAGCAGAGATGAGGGCGGCAATAACGCGGCTTCGTGCCAAAACCGTTGCCCCGGGGCCCGACGAAGTTCCTGGCGGTGCGCTTGCCCTCACTCTTAAAGAACTGGAGCCCCAGCTGAGAGGACTCTACTCAGCTTGTCTTGAGCAGGGCCAATTCCCAAGTCAGTGGAAAACGGGTCGTCTGGTCCTGCTCAGGAAGGCGGGGCGCCCAGCGGAATCGCCATCTGCATCCCGGCCCATAGTGCTGCTGGACGAGGTGGGTAAGCTTTTCGAGCGGATTATTGCTGCCCGCCTCGCCAGCCACTTGTACAGAGAGGGGCCGGATTTGCACGACAGCCAGTTCGGATTTCGGCATGGGCGTTCCACTGTGGACGCCATTATGCGAGTGAGAGTCCTGGCGGAGGAAGCGGTGTCCGGGGGCGGGGTGATGCTGGCGGTGTCCTTAGACCGTCTCCAACGCTTTCAACACCCTGCCCTGGAGCTGCATTAGGGAGGCACTGCTCTACCACAGGGTGCCCCCGGAGTTCCGTGGGGGCGCCCTTACAAGATGGTGCGGGATAAACTCCGCACCTGGGCCCCCCCACTGACGCAGAGTCTCCGGCCTCAGCTCGTGGAGGACGTGGTGAGCGCTCTGTTTCCCTCGCGAGGGGAACATCCCCCCCGCCTATGGCTCCGCCACCTGCGGTGCCGGAAGCGGACCACGACGACGACGACGTCCCGGAAGTGGCTGAGGTAGACCTGAGAGTGGCGGTAGGACGGCTCAAGGCCAAAAATACCGCCCCGGGACCCGACGGCTTGCCTGGCAAAGCCTGGGTCCTGGCCTTTGAGGCTCTCGGGCCCCGACTGGAGGAGCTCCTAAGCGCATGCTTGGAGAGAGGCCAGTTCCCGCTTCGTTGGAAGACGGGGAAGCTGGTCCTCATTCGGAAGCCGGGGCGCCCTGCGGACTCTCCGTCCGCATACCGGCCCATTGTGTTGCTCGACGAGGTGGGCAAGCTCTTTGAAAGAGTCATTGCAAACCGCCTCGCCGAGCACCTTGCGGGGATGGGTCCGGATCTTGCGGAACACCAGTTTGGTTTCCGCAAGGGGCGCTCCACGGTGGACGCCATCATGCGCGTGAGAGCCCTCACGACGGGGGATGCGGTGTCCCGGGGTGGGGTTGTCTTGGCGGTGTCTCTCGACATCGCCAACGCCTTCAACTCCATGCCCTGGAGCTGCATTAGGGAGGCACTCCGGTATCACCGGGTGCCGACCTACCTTCGTCGTGTGGTCGGGGATTACCTGACGGACAGAGCCGTCATCTACCCCGGTCGCTCCGGAGAGTGGAACCGGCGAGAGATGTCGTGCGGTGTCCCACAGGGATCGGTTCTAGGACCGCCCTTGTGGAACATCGGCTACGACTGGGTGCTGCGCGCCGACCTCCCTAGTGGCGTCAGCGTAGTGTGCTACGCTGACGACACGCTGGTGCTGGCACAGCGGAGGTCGCACGAGGCAGCGGCCGATCTGATGAGACGCGGGGTTGAGATAGTCGTTGAGAGGATCCGGCAACTGGGTCTCGAGGTGGCATTGCACAAGTCCGAGGCCATGTGCTTTCATGGGCCTCGGAATGCGCCACCGTCGGGATCCTCACTGACGGTAGGGGGGGTATCCATCGGCGTCGGGTCGACGTTGAAGTACCTGGGACTTGTCCTCGACAGCCGGTGGAACTTCGTGGAGCACTTCCGACGTTTGGCCCCTAAACTGGAAAGGACTGGGGCTGCCTTCAGGCGGCTCCTGCCCAATCTGGGGGGGCCGAACGCCTCCTGCCGGAGGCTCTATGCGGGGGTCGTGCGGTCCATGGCCCTTTACGGTGCCCCGGTGTGTTGTTTCGGGAGGTTCCTGCACCGAATCAGGCGGGAGGAGACGCCCGGGTGTTTCCACTGCGAGGATCGACCGGAGGACACGGTGGAGTATACGGTGGAGGTCTGCCCCGCTTGGGCGGAGCAACGCCGTGTCCTCATAGCGGCGATCGGCGGCGGCGACCTCTCGCGTCCGGCCCTGGTTCGAGCCATGGTCCGGAGCGAGACGGAATGGGAAGCCGTCACCTCCTTTTGCGAAGCAGTCATGCTAGCAAAGGAGGAGGCGGAACGTGAGAGAGAGCGTTCCTCCTCACGTCCCAGCCGCCGCGGGAGACGCACCGGGCGTTGGGGGCCACCTGGTGGCCCCCGGCCACCGTAGACGCGGGCCTGTGGACGGTGAGCTAAGGGCTAGCTCGCCGTCCCTCCGTCTTAGGACGACAGGCCGTGTCGACGGCGCGTTCGTGTTCCACGCGCGCCTCAAAGAGATGTCAGCATAGGGAAGGGGCCCGCAAGGGCCGATGCCTGCCTGGTGCTGCGGGTTGTTCGAAAGAGATACCGCGGCCCCGGAACACAAAGGGCGATGAAGGAACATGGATGGGTTTTAGTCAGTAAAAGTCTGACACTCCCTCCCGCTCAGCCCAGAGCGGGAGAAGTCATTTGATGATTTCCCATCCGAAAAAAAAAAAAAAAAAAAAAAAGTGTGCCCCCGGACGTCCGCCGCATCGTTGGGCCATATTTAGCCGAAAGGTGTGTCACCTGTCGTGGACGCGACGGTGGAGGCCGGCGCGACATGTCGTGCGGTGTTTCACAGGGCTCGGTCGTGGGCCCACCCCTGTGGAACATCGGTTACGACTGGGTGTTGAGAGGTGAGCTCCCACCGGGAGTGGCCTTGACGTGTTACGCGGATGACACGCTGGTCACGCCCCGGGGGAGCTCTTACAGGGAGGCAGCGTTGCTGGCGACGGCTGCGGTCTCGCAAGTGGTGAGTCGCACACGGCGCCTGGGCCTGGAGGTGGCCCTCAACAAGTCGGAGGCCATTGCTTTTCATGGCCCCCGACGGGCGCCGCCGTCAGGATCACACATTGTGGTCGGGGGGGCCCGAATCGCTGTCGAGTCAACCATGAAGTACCTAGGATTGGTGCTCGACAGCCGTTGGGACTTCGGCCCCCACTTTCAGCGGCTGGTGCCGAAGTTGATGGGCGCGGCGGGCGCGCTCTCAACGCTGCTTCCCAATCTGGGGGGCCCGAGCACCGCCTGTAGGCGGTTATATGTAGGGATCGTGCGATCGATGGCCCTTTACGGGGCCCCGGTATGGGCGACCGACCTGACGGCCAGCACTATCGCGGTTCTGCGCAGACCGCAGAGGGCGATGGCCGTCAGGGTCATACGGGGATATCGCACGATCTCCTACGAGGCGGCTTGCGTACTGGCCGGATCCCCGCCGTGGGACCTGGAGGCGAAGACCCTCGCGACACTACATTAGTGCGTCATTAGGCCGCGGACGCCCTCTCATGGCTCCTCCCAAACCTGGGGGGGCCCAAAGCAAAGTGCCGGCGCCTCTATGCCGGCATTTTGCGGAGCATGGCCCTCTACGGGGCTCCCATCTGGGCGGACTCCCTCCATAGGAGGGAGAATGCTACAGCCATCCGCAGGCCCCAGCGGGCTATTGCACAGCGGGTGGCGAGGGCCTACCGCTCAGTGGGCTTTTCGGCGGCGTGCGCTCTGGCCGGCACCCCTCCTTGGGAGCTGGAGGCGTGGGTGCTCGCCAGAGTGTACGAGTGGACGGCGCGCCGAAAGGCGCTCGGGGAGCGGCCCACGGGCGAAGAGCGGGAGGCGGTGCGGCGAGAGGCGAAGGACGCCATCGTCCTCCATTGGACGGAGGACCTCGCCAGCGCCGCCTTTGGGGGCCGGACGTTGGACGCGCTCGGTCCGGTCCTGAAGGGCTGGCTCGAGCGGTCCCACGGTTTCCTCTCTTTCCGTCTGGTGCAGGTGTTATCCGGACATGGCTGTTTCGGATCGCACCTGCACCGGATCGGGAGGGAGGAGACCCCGGCGTGCCACGACTGCGGCGTGGCGGAGGACACGGCGCAGCACACCCTCGAGGTGTGCCCGGCGTGGTCCGAGCTGCGCCGCGGTCTGACCGCGGTGGTCGGACCGGACCTCTCGCTTCCCGGCGTGGTCGACGCCATGCTGGGGAGTGAGGAGGCCTGGTCGGCGGTAGCCTCCTTTTGCGAGGACGTGATGTCGCAAAAGGAGGAGGCGGAGCGCGCGCGGGAGGACGACCCTCTTGCTGCGCCGCTCCGCAGACGAAGAAGGGGGAGAATGCGTCGTGCCCTCCCTCCTCATGGTGACGGGCGGGCGACAGGCGCGGGGGTGTGAGGGGGTCCGCCTTGCAATCGTCGGCGGAGGACTGGAAGTAAAGGCTGTGCCGGTTTCCCAGTCCCCCGCCACTCTGACGAAGCGAGAATGCGCTGGGTCGTTTTAGTGGGTATACCGGGTCCGCCCGGGGAGTCCCACATACCCCTCCCGTCCCCCGACGGGTGGGTATGCGTAATGCATTTTTTCCCAGCATAAAAAAAAAAAAAAAAAAAAAAAAAGGTTAGGTTAGGTTAGGTTGGGGGACCCCCCACAGAGCATACGTCCACGTCGTGTCCCCTGGAAACAGCCCAGTTCTGACCACCGTAACGGAGTGGCAGACTGGGACTGGCCAAAGTGCTCTGTGATCACGTAGCGAATTTTTAACCCTTATTGCCTTGCCTTGCGTTCGTCTACGATGCCTGCAACACCCTCGCGGGGCGCCTGCGGGCGGTTTTAAAAATCAAAAGGCCCTTCTCAGGGCCAACCCAAAGGCCCTTCTCAGGGCCAACCCAAAGGCCCTTCTCAGGGCCAACCCAAAGGCCCTTCTCAGGGCCAAGCCAAAGGCCCCTCTCAGGGCCACCCCGACGCACCAGCGTCAGAGCCTAGCCGCGCGCCGTCTGCGGCTAGTTATTTCGGAGGGGCGGAGTCGTCCGACAACGACTCGCTGGTTGGTGCGTCGGACGCGAGTGGCTCGCGGTCGCGGAAGCGGGTCTTCCGAAGTTGTGGGTCCGAGAGTTCTTCGGCCTCGGGGTCCAAGCCGTTGTCGAAGGCTAAAAAGCCGACGACAACGGCCGCGGATACCCACGTCGTTGGGCTCGCGGACGCCCAGCGACAGGTGGACCTGGCACGGAAGGTGCAGCTCCAGCAAGAGCTGGTGGAGCGGGTTGCCGCCAAGGAGAAGCGTGCGTACGCGCCCGGGCCAAGTCCGGGTACGGTGCGTCCCGGGTTGTGTACGCGGACCACTCTTTGGCGGAACTGGAAAGGATGGCGGAGGAGGACGAGGAGGAGATTGTTGAGGTCGCCTCTAAGTCCTCCAACCTGAAGGGCACCTTCCAGAAGGCCCTGAAATGTCGGGCCGCGAGCATGCGCGGGGTCGTCGCTGAACTGGTTCAGCGGACGGCCTCCGACGAGACGCGGCAACTGCAGGCGAGGGTGGATCGCCTGCAGTCAGAAGTCAACCAGCTTCGTCAGAAGCTGGCTGAAGCCACGGCCCGGCCTCAACAGGCCGAGGCGAGCCCTGTGGCAGAGGGCCCTGCCTCGGCCCAGTCACCACGGGCTAAGGCGAGCCCGGCACTAGAGGGCCCCTCCTCCAACCTTGAGGATATCATCCGCAAGGTGATAATGGAGGAGAGGGCCTTCACGAGAGCCTGCCTGGCAGGCATCGAGGACTGGCTCCTGCCGGAAAAAAGCCTCCGGCCGCCGCTTGCGGCGGATAAGAGGCAAAGCCGGCCGTCCTCCTCCTCCCAGGTGGAAGACGTGGCCCTTCTCCCGGCCACCACTCCGTCCAACGAGTGGACGAAAGTGGGCCGGGGGGGGGAAGGGTAAAGGCAAGGGCAAAAAGTCGGCAGCGGCCGTACCTGCCGTCCCTGCCGTCCCCGCCACCCCCGCACCCAGCCAGTCGCAGACGACCGGCAAGGGCAAGGGGAAAGGGAAAGGGAGAGGTGGAAAGGGGCAGTTGGTCCCCCCTAAGACTGCAGCCGTCGTGGTGACGCTCACCGCGGAGGCTGCGGGGCGAGGGGAGACTTACGCCTCCATCTTGGTGCGGGCGCGCGGCAATGCCGATCCCACTCAGCTGGGGATCGGCAGTGTGTCGTGCCGGCGGACGCAGGCCGGGGCTCGAATATTCGAGTTCCCGGGGGCCGAGGGGAGCGCCCGCGCTGACCTCTTTGCAGCCAAGCTGCAGGAGGTCATCGCGGACTCTGCCAAGGTGGCCCGGCCGGTCAAGTCGGCGGCCATCGAGGTGACGGAGTTGGATGACTCCGTCACCAAGGAGGAGGTGGTGGCGGCGGTCGCAGCGGTAGGGGGCTGTGGCGCCGCGGCGGTCCAAGGCCGGGACATAAGGCCCGGCCGCGGCGGAATGGGCACCATCCGCCTCGAGTGCCCAGTCGCAGCTGCCAAAGCCGTCCTTGCGAAAGGACGGCTTCAAGTCGGGTTCAGCTCGGGCGCAGTCCGGGCACTCGA
This sequence comes from Standfussiana lucernea, assembly GCA_964057025.1. Classification (NCBI taxonomy): domain Eukaryota; kingdom Metazoa; phylum Arthropoda; class Insecta; order Lepidoptera; family Noctuidae; genus Standfussiana; species Standfussiana lucernea. The sequence continues at coordinate 35,682 of CAXKUT010000203.1, read as the reverse complement.
GGACCAGCCTCTGCGGTGTTTCCGGTGCTTCGGCATCGGCCACACCCGGCCCCTGTGTCTGTCCAAGATTGACAGGACGGACACATGCTACCGCTGCGGCAAGGAGGGCCACAAAGCCGCCTCCTGCCAGGCCGCCACGCCGCACTGCGCGGTGTGTGCCGCCAGTGGCCGCCGGGCAGGCCACGTCATGAAGGAGAGGAAGTGCAATCCCCCCCCTAAGCGTGGCAAAGCGCAGGCGCCGACCGGGCCTGCACCTGCTGCTGCCGCAAACACCGCCGTTCCTGCGGCGGCTGCGGAGGAGTGTGCGATGTCCGACTGATGGCCACGGTCGAACATCGCATCCTTCAGGCGAACACCAACCACTGCAGGACAGCCCAGGATCTGCTGATGCAGACCATGGCTGAGTGGTTGGTGGACTTGGCGGTGGTCGCCGAACCCTACTCGGTCCCTGGCCGTTGGCTGGGCGACCGGGACGGCTTGGTGGCGTTGCCGCAGCGGTCCGGCTGCGGGGGTCCTTGACCGAGGTGTGCAACTCCAGCATGCCTCGGTCTCGCCGCCCGCCTCCCCGTCGCGCCGTGTACTGGTGGACGGAGGAGCTGGCGGGGCTCCGGGCCACCTGCGTGGCGGCCAGAAGGGCCCCCGGACCGGACGGCGTCCCCGCACGGGTGGTGGCGATCGCCGCCACCCAAATGGAGGAGAGGTTTCGGGACCTCTTCAGCGCGTGTTTTACGGCTGGGAGGTTCCCGAAACTGTGGAAGGAGGGGCAGCTTTGCCTGCTCCGAAAGGAGGGTCGCCCGGTGGACTCCCCCTCGGCATACCGGCCCATCGTTCTGCTCGATGAGGTCGGTAAACTGTTCGAGGGGATCGTCGCCGGGAGGCTGGACAGCCACCTGCGGGGGGTAGGGCCGGATCTGTCGGACGCCCAATTCGGGTTCCGTCGTGGGCGTTCGACGATCGACGCGCTGGCCCTACTCAAGGGCCAGGTGAAGGAGGCGGTGGAGGCGGGGGACGGAGTGCTGGCGGTGTCATTCGACATTGCCAACGCCTTCAACTCCGTCCCCCACTCGACGATATTGGAGGCGCTCCGGTATCACGGAGTGCCCCAATACCTGCGGGACCTCCTGGCCGACTACTTGGAGGGCCGAGAGGTCCTCCTCGTGGACAAATCGGCCACGGTGAGGCGGTACGGCGCAGAGTCCGGTGTTCCGCAGGGGTCGGTGCTAGGCCCCCCCTTGTGGAACATCGGGTTCAACTGGCTGCTGCGGGGTGCCCTCCTCCCGGGCACGAGTGTCATCTGCTACGCGGATGACACTCTGCTCACTGCCCGGGGGAGGAACTTTGCCGACGCGGCCATTCTGGCCTCGGCTGGCGGGTCCTTGGTGGCAGAAAGGATCCGCCGCCTGGGATTGAGGGTGGCGCTGCACAAAACGGAGGCCGTGTTCTTTCGCGGTCCCCGGCAGCGCTGCCCTGCCGACGCCCACATCGTCGTGGAGGGCGTCCGTATAGGGGTCCAGCCCCAGATGAAATATTTGGGGCTGGTGCTGGACGACAGGTGGCGCTTCGGCCCGCATTTCAGCGGGCTGTCGACGCGCCTGTTGAAGGCCGCGGACGCCCTCTCATGGCTCCTCCCAAACCTGGGAGGGCCCAAGGCAAAGTGCCGGCGCCTCTATGCCGGCATTTTGCGGAGCATGGCCCTTTACGGGGCTCCCATCTGGGCGGACTCCCTCCATAGGAGGGAGAATGCTACCGCCATCCGCAGGCCCCAGCGGGCTATTGCACAGCGGGTGGCGAGGGCCTACCGCTCAGTGGGCTTTTCGGCGGCGTGCGCTCTGGCCGGCACCCCTCCTTGGGAGCTGGAGGCGTGGGTGCTCGCCAGAGTGTACGAGTGGACGGCGCGCCGAAAGGCGCTCGGGGAGCGCCCCACGGGCGAAGAGCGGGAGGCGGTGCGGCGAGAGGCGAAGGACGCCATCGTCCTCCATTGGACAGAGGACCTCGCCAGCGCAGCCTTTGGCCGCCGGACGTTGGACGCGCTCGGTCCGGTCCTGAAGGGCTGGCTCGAGCGGTCCCACGGTTTCCTCTCTTTCCGTCTGGTGCAGGTGTTATCCGGACATGGCTGTTTCGGATCGCACCTGCACCGGATCGGGAGGGAGGAGACCCCGGCGTGCCACGACTGCGGCGCGGCGGAGGACACGGCGCAGCACACCCTCGAGGTGTGCCCGGCGTGGTCCGAGCTGCGCCGCGGTCTGACCGCGGTGGTCGGACCGGACCTCTCGCTTCCCGGCGTGGTCGACGCCATGCTGGGGAGTGAGGAGGCCTGGTCGGCGGTGGCCTCCTTTTGCGAGGACGTGATGTCGCAAAAGGAGGAGGCGGAGCGCGCGCGGGAGGACGACCCTCTCGCTGCGCCGCTCCGCAGACGAAGAAGGGGGAGAAGGCGTCGTGCCCTCCCTCCTCATGGTGACGGGCGGGCGACAGGCGCGGGGGTGCCTTCGCCCGCATTGCACCCGTCACCTTCGTCGGTCATTCCCGACCCCCCACACCCGTGAGGGTGTGAGGGGGTCCGCCTAGCAATCGTCGGCGGAGGACTGGAAGTAAAGGCTGTGCCGGTTTCCCAGTCCCCCGCCACTCTGACGAAGCGGGAATGCGCTGGGTCGTTTTAGTGGGTATACCGGGTCCGCCCGGGGAGTCCCACATACCCCTTCCGTCCCCCGACGGGAGGGTATGCGTAATGCATTTTTTCCCAGCGTAAAAAAAAAAAAAAAAAAAAAAAAAAAAGGTTAGGTTAGGTTAGGTTTGGCGGCGCGGACCTGCAGGGGGAGAATGGCAGACGCCCGCCGCCTGAGCTGGTCATGAGGTGGCGTAGGGAGGCACAATCCCAAGCCCTGAGGCTGTGGAGGGTAAGGCTGGAAACGCCCAGTGCAGGTCACTGGACCGTAGGGGCTATCCAGCCGATCCTGGAGGAGTGGGTACGGAGGCGACACGGGACGTTGTCCTTCCGTCTGGTGCAGGTGTTGTCAGGGCATGGGTGCTTTGGCAAATACCTGCACAAGGTGGCTAGAAGGGAGGTAACTCCCGTGTGTCACCAGTGCGGCTGCAGCGAGGACACGGCCCGTCACACCCTCGAGCATTGTCCTGCTTGGGCGGTGCAGCGCCGTGATCTCGCGGCAACAATCGGGGCAGACCTCTCCTTGCCGGCCGTGGCCAAGGCCATGGTCGACAGTAGGGGGGCATGGGAGGCGGTAACATCCTTCTGCGAGGACGTCATCTCGCAGAAGGAGGCGGCGGAGCGCGTCAGGGAGGAGGATTCTCTCGCTGACGCAATCCGTCGCAGGAGGACAGGGCGGCGCAGGAGGCGCCACGGCGACCTCATGCCGCCTTAAGAGGTGCCAGCGGGCGATAGATCGGGGAGTCTATCGTCGACGCATTGCACGGCCCTCATGAGTGGTGGCGATGTCTCAGGTGAGCCCGGACATCGCCAAAGGAGTTTGGAGCCCGGAGGCGGGCTGCGCTGGATGGGTCGCGAACGTCATGCGTAGCAGTTCTCGTGGCCCATCCGCCAAGGCGAAAGTAGGCTCACGGCGGTGTTTTTTAGTGGGTGCAAACCCCACATAACCAAACCGTCTCCCCGGACGGTGCGGTATGCGTTAGGCATTTTTCACCGCTTAAAAAAAAAAAAAAAAAGGTTAGGTTTGGCGGCGGTCGCAGCGGTAGGGGGCTGTGGCGCCGCGGCGGTCCAAGGCCGGGACATAAGGCCCGGCCTGCCGCCTGAGCTGGTCATGAGGTGGCGTAGGGAGGCACAATCCCAAGCCCTGAGGCTGTGGAGGGTAAGGCTGGAAACGCCCAGTGCAGGTCACTGGACCGTAGGGGCTATCCAGCCGATCCTGGAGGAGTGGGTACGGAGGCGACACGGGACGTTGTCCTTCCGTCTGGTGCAGGTGTTGTCAGGGCATGGGTGCTTTGGCAAATACCTGCACAAGGTGGCTAGAAGGGAGGTAACTCCCGTGTGTCACCAGTGCGGCTGCAGCGAGGACACGGCCCGTCACACCCTCGAGCATTGTCCTGCTTGGGCGGTGCAGCGCCGTGATCTCGCGGCAACAATCGGGGCAGACCTCTCCTTGCCGGCCGTGGCCAAGGCCATGGTCGACAGTAGGGGGGCATGGGAGGCGGTAACATCCTTCTGCGAGGACGTCATCTCGCAGAAGGAGGCGGCGGAGCGCGTCAGGGAGGAGGATTCTCTCGCTGACGCAATCCGTCGCAGGAGGACAGGGCGGCGCAGGAGGCGCCACGGCGACCTCATGCCGCCTTAAGAGGTGCCAGCGGGCGATAGATCGGGGAGTCTATCGTCGACGCATTGCACGGCCCTCATGAGTGGTGGCGATGTCTCAGGTGAGCCCGGACATCGCCAAAGGAGTTTGGAGCCCGGAGGCGGGCTGCGCTGGATGGGTCGCGAACGTCATGCGTAGCAGTTCTCGTGGCCCATCCGCCAAGGTGAAAGTAGGCTCACGGCGGTGTTTTTTAGTGGGTGCAAACCCCACATAACCAAACCGTCTCCCCGGACGGTGCGGTATGCGTTAGGCATTTTTCACCGCTTAAAAAAAAAAAAAAAAAGGTTAGGTTTGGCGGCGGTCGCAGCGGTAGGGGGCTGTGGCGCCGCGGCGGTCCAAGGCCGGGACATAAGGCCCGGCCGCGGCGGAATGGGCACCATCCGCCTCGAGTGATTGATTGATTTTGAAATTTCTTTATTTTAACATAAACAACACAGATAAATGACATTCAGATCTTATTCTAAAAGCATTAAATATTAAGATTGGGTGTTTTGTGCAGACTATGGCGCCTATATAAAACATTTACGAATACATAGACAATGTAATGTATAAAACTTATTAGTTGTTATGAATCAGAAGTATCATATTACTTACGTAAATATATATCATACTGTACAGCGCGATGATTAGACACAAACACACTTTATCACACTTAATAAACTACATATTTTATAAAAGATTGTAACAAAAACATTGATAAAATTAAGTTTTTACTTTGACAGAATAATAATATGTATCTAAATTGCAAATGAGCTTCGTGTACTGAGTGTGATTCGTTGTAAATCTACCTTACATTCCGAGCGAACGTAAAAAGTTGTCCGATCATCGGGTAGTTTCGCTTTTGTTAGTCATATAGCAGTAAGTGATGTGGGAGACGGTATCGATGATATGTGTCGATATATTTTAAATTTGCAGGTCGGGTTCGGCCAATGGTGGAAATAAGAGGGTTATGATGTTTAGGGTTAGTGACCAGATAGAACTTTTTTGTGAGTTTTGTAATGAATTGTTTTAATGTTGGAAAATTTAATTGACTGTGTATTTTTTTAAGATTTGTTCGTAAGGGTGTATTGAATGAGGCTTTTATTGCTTTGTTTTGGACTACTTGTAGCTTGGAGTAATTACTGTCGCATGTGCTGCTCCAGACCGGTGCCGCATACGTAATGCAGGGTCTTACAAGGGTTGAGTAGATTTTTAGTTTGGTCTTTGAGCTGACTTTAGATCGCCGTTTTAAGATAGGGTGCAGGCAGTTTAGAGCTTTGATTCCTTTAACGCGGAAGTACTCGGTATTTTTGGTCCAGTTCATTTTATTGTCCAGCAATAGTCCAAGGTACTTGGTCGATGTACGCCATGGCAAAGTGTAATCATCTACTTTAATGCATTTTTTAGGGAGTGATCGCTTTCGTGTGAACATTATGACTTCAGTTTTTGTCGAATTTAATTTTAATTTCCATTGGGTAAAATATGAAACTAGAAGCTGTAATGATAACTGAAGCCTTTGAACTATCAAATCGGTGTCTTTACTTGAAGTAAATGAGGCTGTGTCATCAGCAAAGCACGCAAGATGAGTATGGGCCTGCTTGGGCATATCGTTTATAAACAGTATGAATAAATGCGGCCCGAGCAGGGAGCCCTGAGGCACACCCGCAGGAATAGATCTTGGTTTGGACACACTATCGCCAATATGAACACAGAACGACCTATCTGTCAAATACGCCTGAATGATTTTTACAAGTCCAATCGGTACATCACATTTAGATAGCTTGTGTAAAAGGCCTGCATGCCAGACGGCATCAAAAGCCTTTTCAACGTCAAGCAACATCATGCCTGTAGATTCACCCATGTTTAAGTGGTGCGTAACATGCTCCGCGACCCTGGCCAGTTGCTGGGCGGTAGAATGAGTCTTTCTGAATCCGAACTGCTCAGGCAATAACAGGTGGTTTGTGGCTTTTGCTAAGCGTGCTGAAATTACTCCTTCGAGTAATTTACCCAAGGAAGGTAGGAGACTTATAGGCCGATAGCTAGTTGGTGAACTTTCCGCTTTACCTGGTTTCTTGAACGTTATAATTTTAGCCCTTTTCCAAGCAGTGGGAAAGTAACCAATTGCAAGGCAACCATTAAAAATTTTGGTTATGAATACGATGCATTTACGTGACAGATTCCTTAATAAGCTGTTGTGTATACCATCGACGCCCGGAGACTTACGACTTTTGAGATTGCTTATTAATCTTGACACTTCTCTAGGACGCACGAGTTTAGGTGGATTGAAGTCATCAGTACTATTAAGTTTATTTATTGAGTCATTGACGGCAGTCACTGTAAGATTATCGCTAGTCCAGTTCATAGTCAAACCCATGTTGTCGTAAAAAGTATCGGCAAGAACTTCGCACTGTTCGGCAGGAGACGTAGTTAATTGGCCATTTTTACACTTCAACGGTGGAATTACTGCAGGCTTATAAGTCAGGGATTTAACAATCCTCCAGATATCGGTACTCGGATTATCAATTTTTACTAGTTTATCGTTCCATATTTTGTCATTATAAATTTGAGTAAGGTGTTTAATTTTAGTTTTAAAGTTGTTTATATCTTTGTTTATGGCGCACTTAATTACAGGATTGATTTCTTTTAAAGCCATCTTCCTTAGCTGGTTTTTAGTAGAAATTAGGACTTTAATACGTCTCGGCAAGGTGTAACGCTTAACCGAGGAAGGGCCTGAAGGAACGTTTACTTCGCGACTCATTTTGATGGCATTTTGAAGTTGGTCAACGGCATTATCAATGCTACTTATAGAATTAAAAGTTGATGTTTCTAATGAAATATTCATATCCAAGTAAGACCTGTACTCAGACCAATTAGCGTCCGAGTATCGGTATTGTTTAAAGCTATGACGGATAAAATTACCACCTACTGAAAAAAAGACTGGAAAGTGATTGGATGATAAAGCTGGCAGAGTGTGAAGTTCAGACACGCGATTTATATTACGGCTGAGAAGTATATCTGGTGTAGAAGGAGTATGTGCGTTATTGTAATGTACCAATGTTGGAGATGTAGGCCCAAGGACTTGGTAATCATGGAGTACCATGTGATCAAACAATACCATTCCGCGAGAGTTGTTTTGATAACAATGCCAGTATTCATGTTTGGCATTGAAGTCACCCATAATTAATACTTTTGGCCCTAAATTAAATAAAATATCCAAATCATTAGAAGCTAACGGAAGATTTGGTGAATTATATGCGGATATGATAATTATATTGCTCTCAGATGATGTTAAGCGTATTCCTACACATTCAAGGTTATACGTAGGGGGAATAAAAACTGCTGTATGAGGAATATCGTTCTTAACCAAAATTGCGACTCCCTGACCAGTACCATTTGACCTCTTATCACATCGGTAACAGGTGTATCCAGGCGTATTTAACGTATAATTTTCACCTAATCTTGTTTCACACAGTGAGATAATGTCGACACAGTGTTCGCTAGTCAAATTTAAACATTCAAGTAGTTTAGAACGAATACCGTCAGCGTTCCAGTATAGAAAACGAAGCTCATTTGCTTTATTAGACATATTGACCAAGATGAGTAAGAATCAGAATTACTTTGTCCATCATGTTATCACAGACACTAAATTGGTCTTTTATTGATTTTATAGTTTTAAGGATACCCAGCATTTCTGAAGTAGTGTGATCAAGTGGAGCTTCGTGCAAGGGTTGAGCATTATAATTCGTCTTGTCGGTTGTAGACGTGATTGCAGCCCAAGAGCGGCCGTCGACTTTGGAGTAAATTTTGGTACGACGCTGTTCTTGTGCTGCTTTGATGTTATCTTGACGAGTTTGTAAAAGTAGAAGATAGTTCTGACGCTCTTTGCAATGCCGGAAGTTTGCCGGGTGATCTTCGCCACAATTACAGCATTTGGCAGGCTCCGTGCGGTTACTCTTTGGGCATTCGGCGGTGAGATGGGCTTCGGGACACTTGACGCACCGCGGTGTTAAGTTGCAGTTTTTAGAAGAGTGGCCGAATGCTTGACATCGATAGCACTGTGTTCCATACATATTTTTATTCCGAAACTTGACGATGCGAACAGCACAATTGCTTAAATATTTTATAGCTTTGAACTTGGAGACGTTGGCTCCTGCCTGAAGTTGGACAAAATATGGCGGACATGATGCATCTCTACCCTCAGCAACTTTCATTTTGCGAACCTTAGTGTTCGGAAACCCAATAGATGACAGCTCTTCCGAAAGGTGTTCTTCAACAAAATCAGGCAGGCCAAAAATAACGGCCCTAGGCATCCTTTCATCTTTGCGAGAGAAGGTGTGATAAGGAATACTCTCTGAGCAGAGTCCCTCCTTTAGTGCTTGATGACCTTCTGATGTGTGAGGGTTTATAGATATTTTATTATTACCCTTGTACTCCAGGTGAAACCCTTTGGTGAAGCGGGAAATCACCGTCTTTATGTATGCATGGGTCCATTCAGGTTTCAGAGTAATAAAGATAGGAGGTATCTTACCTGATTTTATGGTTTTGGTTGTTGCACTACGGGTATGTATTTGCAGTGGTTCGGTCGAAGCTACATGTTCAGTAGATAGGTTACTGAATCTGTTAGTGGTATTGACTGGTGCTTCAGGTTGGAGTCTTGTTGGGCGCGCAGGTCGTTTCGGTATATTCCATGAGCTGGGATCAGCTTCCTCACTTTCAATTGGCCGTTTTGCAGCAAGAGATGGATTTGAAAAACTTCTTGTTATAAATCTGTCCATATTGACATTAGGGCAGTCGATACTTTTTTATCGATAGTAAGTGCTCCCATCACTAGTGACAACAATGACGTTAAAGAGGGAATAGCGTAGATGACGTGCGACGACAACAAGCGCGCGCGCCGAACTGATCCGCCTCGAGTGCCCAGTCGCAGCTGCCAAAGCCGTCCTTGCGAAAGGACGGCTTCAAGTCGGGTTCAGCTCGGGCGCAGTCCGGGCACTCGAGGAGCAGCCTCTGCGGTGTTTCCGGTGCTTCGGCATCGGCCACACCCGGCCCCTGTGTCCGTCCAAGGTTGACAGGACGGACACATGCTACCGCTGCGGCAAGGAGGGCCACAAATCCGCCTCCTGCCAGGCCGCCACGCCGCACTGCGCGGTGTGTGCCGCCAGTGGCCGCCGGGCAGGCCACGTCATGAAGGGGAGGAAGTGCAATCCCCCCCCTAAGCGTGGCAAAGCGCAGGCGCCGACCGGGCCTGCACCTGCCGCTGCCGCTAACACCGCCGTTCCTGCGGCGGCTGCGGAGGAGGTTGCGATGTCCGACTGATGGCCACGGTCGAACATCGCATCCTTCAGGCGAACACCAACCACTGCAGGACAGCCCAGGATCTGCTGATGCAGACCATGGCTGAGTGGTTGGTGGACTTGGCGGTGGTCGCCGAACCCTACTCGGTCCCTGGCCGTTGGCTGGGCGACCGGGACGGCTTGGTGGCGTTGGTGGCGCGGTCTTCCACAGACTCCCCTCCCCTCTCGCTCTTAGAGAGGGGACCGGGATACGTGGCCGCCGCGTGGGGAGAGATAGCGACGGTGGGGGTGTATTTCTCCCCAAACCGCCCTCTCTCGGACTTTGAGGATTTCCTCGAGATCCTCACTGCTGTCGTAGGGAGGGCGGCACCACGCCAGGTCGTGGTGTTGGGCGACCTAAACGCCAAGTCGGTGGCCTGGGGCAACCCGGTCGCCGGGTGCAACGTCCGGGGACGCGCCGTCGAGTTTTGGGCGGCCTCGTGCGGTGTGTCCCTCCTCAACAGGGGGGCGGTCCACACGTGTGTGCGGCAACAGGGCGGGTCGGTGGTGGACGTCTCGTTCGCCACCCCCGCGCTTGCCGCCCGCGTCGTGAACTGGCGGGTGGAGCTGGTGGAGACTTTGTCGGACCACCGTTATGTGCGGTTCGACATCTCCACACAGCGGGGAGGGGGGACGGCCCGCGCTGGGCAATCTCCCTTCCCGCGGTGGGCGCTCACCCGCCTGGACCGGGAGGCAGCCAAGGAGGCCGCCTTCCTCCAGGACTGGCTGTCGCCTCCCCCTGTCGAGGAGGTCCCGGACGTGGACGCCGCAGCGGTCAGGCTGCGGGGGTCCTTGACCGAGGTGTGCAACTCCAGCATGCCTCGGTCTCGCCGTCCGCCTCCCCGTCGCGCCGTGTACTGGTGGACGGAGGAGCTGGCGGGGCTCCGGGCCACCTGCGTGGCGGTCAGAAGGGCCTACGCGCGGAGCCGACGGCGCAGCGCCCAAAACCGAGTCCGGGCAGAGGAGGACCGCCTGTACGCCTCTTACCGAGAGGCTACGGTGGCCCTCAAGTCTGCGATGGGCGCTGCGCAAGACTCGGCGAGGGCCGAGATGCTGGAGGGTCTCGACAGAGATCCCTATGGGAGGCCATATAAGGCGGCGCGGAACCAGCTCCGCCCCTATGGTCCCCCACTGTCTGAGACCCTCGAGCCAGCGTTGCTGGATGGGGTGGTCCGGTCCCTGTTTCCGCGCAGGACCGACTTCACCCCTCCAGCGATGGATCCCCCGCAAGGGGCGGCTCCGCCGGAGGCAGAGGTGCCCCCGGTCACGGCGGCGGAATTCTACGCGGGGGTTCTGAGCCTCCGCGCGAAGAAGACCGCCCCCGGACCGGACGGCGTCCCCGCACGGGTGGTGGCGATCGCCGCCACCCAAATGGAGGACAGATTTCGGGACCTCTTCAGCGCGTGTTTTACGGCTGGGAGGTTCCCGAAACTGTGGAAGGAGGGGCAGCTGTGCCTGCTCCGAAAGGAGGGTCGCCCGGTGGACTCCCCCTCGGCATACCGGCCCATCGTTCTGCTCGATGAGGTCGGTAAACTGTTCGAGGGGATCGTCGCCGGGAGGCTGGAGAACCACCTGCGGGGGGTAGGGCCGGATCTGTCGGACGCCCAATTCGGTTTCCGTCGTGGGCGTTCGACGATCGACGCGCTGGCCCTACTCAAGGGCCAGGTGAAGGAGGCGGTGGAGGCGGGGGACGGAGTGCTGGCGGTGTCATTCGACATTGCCAACGCCTTCAACTCCGTCCCCCACGCGACGATATTGGAGGCGCTCCGGTATCACGGAGTGCCCCAATACCTGCGGGACCTCCTGGCCGACTACTTGGAGGGCCGAGAGGTCCTCCTCGTGGACAAGTTGGCCACGGTGAGGCGGTACGGCGCAGAGTCCGGTGTTCCACAGGGGTCGGTGCTAGGCCCCCCCTTGTGGAACATCGGGTTCAACTGGCTGCTGCGGGGTGCCCTCCTCCCGGGCACGAGTGTCATCTGCTACGCGGATGACACTCTGCTCACTGCCCGGGGGAGGAACTTTGCCAACGCGGCCATTCTGGCCTCGGCTGGCGGGTCCTTGGTGGCAGAAAGGATCCGCCGCCTGGGATTGAGGGTGGCGCTGCACAAAACGGAGGCCGTGTTCTTTCGCGGTCCCCGGCAGCGCTGCCCTGCCGACGCCCACATCGTCGTGGAGGGCGTCCGTATAGGGGTCCAGCCCCAGATGAAATATCTGGGGCTGGTGCTGGACGACAGGTGGCGCTTCGGCCCGCATTTCAGCGGGCTGTCGACGCGCCTGTTGAAGGCCGCGGACGCCCTCTCATGGCTCCTCCCAAACCTGGGGGGACCCAAGGCAAAGTGCCGGCGCCTCTATGCCGGCATTTTGCGGAGCATGGCCCTCTACGGGGCTCCCATCTGGGCGGACTCCCTCCATAGGAGGGAGAATGCTACCGCCATCCGCAGGCCCCAGCGGGCTATTGCACAGCGGGTGGCGAGGGCCTACCGCTCAGTGGGCTTTTCGGCGGCGTGCGCTCTGGCCGGCACCCCTCCTTGGGAGCTGGAGGCGTGGGTGCTCGCCAGAGTGTACGAGTGGACGGCGCGCCGAAAGGCGCTCGGGGAGCGCCCCACGGGCGAAGAGCGGGAGGCGGTGCGGCGAGAGGCGAAGGACGCCATCGTCCTCCATTGGACGGAGGACCTCGCCAGCGCCGCCTTTGGCCGCCGGACGTTGGACGCGCTCGGTCCGGTCCTGAAGGGCTGGCTCGAGCGGTCCCACGGTTTCCTCTCTTTCCGTCTGGTGCAGGTGTTATCCGGACATGGCTGTTTCGGATCGCACCTGCACCGGATCGGGAGGGAGGAGACCCCGGCGTGCCACGACTGCGGCGCGGCGGAGGACACGGCGCAGCACACCCTCGAGGTGTGCCCGGCGTGGGCCGAGCTGCGCCGCGGTCTGACCGCGGTGGTCGGACCGGACCTCTCGCTTCCCGGCGTGGTCGACGCCATGCTGGGGAGTGAGGAGGCCTGGTCGGCGGTAGCCTCCTTTTGCGAGGACGTGATGTCGCAAAAGGAGGAGGCGGAGCGCGCGCGGGAGGACGACCCTCTCGCTGCGCCGCTCCGCAGACGAAGAAGGGGGAGAAGGCGTCGTGCCCTCCCTCCTCATGGTGACGGGCGGGCGACAGGCGCGGGGGTGCCTTCGCCCGCATTGCACCCGTCACCTTCGTTGGTCATTCCCGACCCCCCACACCCGTAAGGGTGTGAGGGGGTCAGCCTTGCAATCGTCGGCGGAGGACTGGAAGTAAAGGCTGTGCCGGTTTCCCAGTCCCCCGCCACTCTGACGAAGCGGGAATGCGCTGGGTCGTTTTAGTGGGTATACCGGGTCCGCCCGGGGAGTCCCACATACCCCTCCCGTGGGTATGCGTAATGCATTTTTTCCCAGCGTCAAAAAAAAAAAAAAAAAACAAGGTTAGGTTGGGGGACCCCCCACAGAGCATACGTCCACGTCGTGTCCCCTGGAAACAGCCCAGTTCTGACCACCGTAACGGAGTGGCAGACTGGGACTGGCCAAAGTGCTCTGTGATCTAGTAGCGAATTTTAATCTCTTTTTATTGCCGCGGACGCCCAGCGCCAGGTAGACCTGGCACGGAAGGTCCAGCTCCAGCAAGAGCTGGAGGAGCGGGTTGCCGCCAAGGAGAAGCGTGCGTACGTCGCCCGGGCCAAGTCCGGGTACGGTGCGTCCCGGGTTGTGTACGCGGACCACTCTTTGGCGGAACTGCAAAGGATGGCGGAGGAGGACGAGGAGGAGATTGTGGAGGTCGCCTCTAAGTCCTCCAACCTGAAGGGCACATTTCAGAAGGCCCTGAAGTGTCGGGCCGCGAGCTTGCGCGGAGTCGTCGCTGAACTCATTCAGCGGACGGCCTCCGACGAGACGCGGCAACTGCAGGCGAGCTGGCTGAAGCCACGGCCCGGCCTCAACAGGCCGAGGTGAGCCCTGTGGCAGAGGGCCCTGCCTCGGCCCAGCCACCACGGGCTAAGGCGAGCCCTGCAGTGGAGGGCCCCTCCTCCAACCTTGAGGATATCATCCGCAAGGTGATAATGGAGGAGAGGGCCTTCACGAGAGCCTGCCTGGCAGGCATCGAGGACCGGCTCCTGCCGGAAAAAAGCCTTCGGCCGCCGCTTGCGGCGGATAAGAGGCAAAGCCGGCCGGGGCCGTCCACCTCCTCCCAGGTGGAAGACGTGGCCCTTCTCCCGTCGACCACTCCGTCCAACGAGTGGACGAAAGTGGGCCGGAGGGGGAGGGGTAAAGGGAAGGGCAAAAAGTCGGCAGCGGCCAACCCTGCCGTCCCTGCCGTCCCTGCCGTCCCCGCCACCCCCGCACCCAGCCAGTCGCAGACGACCGGCAAGGGCAAGGGGAAAGGGAAAGGGAGAGGAGGAAAGGGGCAGTTGGTCCCCCCTAAAACTGCGGCCGTCGTGGTGACGCTCACCACGGAGGCTGCGGGGCGAGGGGAGACCTACGCCTCCATCTTGGCGCGGGCGCGCGGCAATGCCGATCCCACGCAACTGGGGATCGGCAGTGTGTCGTGCCGCCGGACGCAGGCCGGGGCTCGAATTTTCGAGTTCCCGGGGGCCGAGGGGAGCGCCCGCGCTGACCTCTTTGCAGCCAAGCTGCAAGAGGTCATCGCGGACTCTGCCAAGGTGGCCCGGCCGGTCAAGTCGGCGGAAATCGAGGTGACGGAGTTGGATGACTCCGTCACCAAGGAGGAGGTGGTGGCGGCGGTCGCAGCGGTAGGGGGCTGTGGCGCCGCGGCGGTCCAAGGCCGGGACATAAGGCCCGGCCGCGGCGGAATGGGCACCATCCGCCTCGAGTGCCCAGTCGCAGCTGCCAAAGCCGTCCTTGCGAAAGGACGGCTTCAAGTCGGGTTCAGCTCGGGCGCAGTCCGGGCACTCGAGGACCAGCCTCTGCGGTGTTTCCGGTGCTTCGGCATCGGCCACACCCGGCCCCTGTGTCCGTCCAAGGTTGACAGGACGGACACATGCTACCGCTGCGGCAAGGAGGGCCACAAAGCCGCCTCCTGCCAGGCCGCCACGCCGCACTGCGCGGTGTGTGCCGCCAGTGGCCGCCGGGCAGGCCACGTCATGAAGGGGAGGAAGTGCAATCCCCCCCCTAAGCGTGGCAAAGCGCAGGCGCCGACCGGGCCTGCACCTGCTGCTGCCGCTAACACCGCCGTTCCTGCGGCGGCTGCGGAGGAGGTTGCGATGTCCGACTGATGGCCACGGTCGAACATCGCATCCTTCAGGCGAACACCAACCACTGCAGGACAGCCCAGGATCTGCTGATGCAGACCATGGCTGAGTGGTTGGTGGACTTGGCGGTGGTCGCCGAACCCTACTCGGTCCCTGGCCGTTGGCTGGGCGACCGGGACGGCTTGGTGGCGTTGGTGGCGCGGTCTTCCACAGACTCCCCTCCCCTCTCGCTCTTAGAGAGGGGACCGGGATACGTGGCCGCCGCGTGGGGAGAGATAGCGATGGTGGGGGTGTATTTCTCCCCAAACCGCCCTCTCTCGGACTTTGAGGATTTCCTCGAGATCCTCACTGCTGTCGTAGGGAGGGCGGCACCACGCCAGGTCGTGGTGTTAGGCGACCTAAACGCCAAGTCGGTGGCCTGGGGCAACCCGGTCGCCGGGTGCAACGTCCGGGGACGTGCCGTCGAGTTTTGGGCGGCCTCGTGCGGTGTGTCCCTCCTCAACAGGGGGGCGGTCCACACGTGTGTGCGGCAACAGGGCGGGTCGGTGGTGGACGTCTCGTTCGCCACCCCCGCGCTTGCCGCCCGCGTCGTGAACTGGCGGGTGGAGCTGGTGGAGACCTTGTCGGACCACCGTTATGTGCGGTTCGACATCTCCACCCAGCGGGGAGGGGGGACGGCCCGCGCTGGGCAATCTCCCTTCCCGCGGTGGGCGCTCACCCGCCTTGACCGGGAGGCAGCCAAGGAGGCCGCCTTCCTCCAGGACTGGCTGTCGCCTCCCCCTGTCGAGGAGGTCCCGGACGTGGACGCCGCAGCGGTCCGGCTGCGGGGGTCCTTGACCGAGGTGTGCAACTCCAGCATGCCTCGGTCTCGCCGTCCGCCTCCCCGTCGCGCCGTGTACTGGTGGACGGAGGAGCTGGCGGGGCTCCGGGCCACCTGCGTGGCGGCCAGAAGGGCCTACGCGCGGAGCCGACGGCGCAGCGCCCAAAACCGAGTCCGGGCAGAGGAGGACCGCCTGTACGCCTCTTACCGAGAGGCTACGGTGGCCCTCAAGTCTGCGATGGGCGCTGCGCAAGACTCGGCGAGGGCCGAGATGCTGGAGGGTCTCGACAGAGATCCCTATGGGAGGCCATATAAGGCAGCGCGGAACCAGCTCCGCCCCTATGGTCCCCCACTGTCGGAGACCCTCGAGCCAGCGTTGCTGGATGGGGTGGTTCGGTCCCTGTTTCCGCGCAGGACCGACTTCACCCCTCCAGCGATGGATCCCCCGCAAGGGGCGGCTCCGCCGGAGGCAGAGGTGCCCCCGGTCACGGCGGCGGAATTCTACGCGGGGGTTCTGAGCCTCCGCGCGAAGAAGACCGCCCCCGGACCGGACGGCGTCCCCGCACGGGTGGTGGCGATCGCCGCCACCCAAATGGAGGCCAGGTTTCGGGACCTCTTCAGCGCGTGTTTTACGGCTGGGAGGTTCCCGAAACTGTGGAAGGAGGGGCAGCTTTGCCTGCTCCGAAAGGAGGGTCGCCCGGTGGACTCCCCCTCGGCATACCGGCCCATCGTTCTGCTCGATGAGGTCGGTAAACTGTTCGAGGGGATCGTCGCCGGGAGGCTGGAGAGCCACCTGCGGGGGGTAGGGCCGGATCTGTCGGACGCCCAATTCGGGTTCCGTCGTGGGCGTTCGACGATCGACGCGCTGGCCCTACTCAAGGGCCAGGTGAAGGAGGCGGTGGAGGCGGGGGACGGAGTGCTGGCGGTGTCATTCGACATTGCCAACGCCTTCAACTCCGTCCCCCACTCGACGATATTGGAGGCGCTCCGGTATCACGGAGTACCCCAATATCTGCGGAGCCTCCTGGCCGACTACTTGGAGGGCCGAGAGGTCCTCCTCGTAGACAAATCGGCCACGGTGAGGCGGTACGGCGCAGAGTCCGGTGTTCCACAGGGGTCGGTGCTAGGCCCCCCCTTGTGGAACATCGGGTTCGACTGGCTGCTGCGGGGTGCCCTCCTCCCGGGCACGAGTGTCATCTGCTACGCGGACGACACTCTGCTCACTGCCCGGGGGAGGAACTTTGCCGACGCGGCCATTCTGGCCTCGGCTGGCGGGTCCTTGGTGGCAGAAAGGATCCGCCGCCTGGGATTGAGGGTGGCGCTGCACAAAACGGAGGCCGTGTTCTTTCGCGGTCCCCGGCAGCGCTGCCCTGCCGACGCCCACATCGTCGTGGAGGGCGTCCGTATAGGGGTCCAGCCCCAGATGAAATATCTGGGACTGGTGCTGGACGACAGGTGGCGCTTCGGCCCGCATTTCAGCGGGCTGTCGACGCGCCTGCTGAAGGCCGCGGACGCCCTCTCATGGCTCCTCCCAAACCTGGGGGGACCAAAGGCAAAGTGCCGGCGCCTCTATGCCGGCATTTTGCGGAGCATGGCCCTCTACGGGGCTCCCATCTGGGCGGACTCCCTCCATAGGAGGGAGAATGCTACCGCCATCCGCAGGCCCCAGCGGGCTATTGCACAGCGGGTGGCGAGGGCCTACCGCTCAGTGGGCTTTTCGGCGGCGTGCGCTCTGGCCGGCACCCCTCCTTGGGAGCTGGAGGCGTGGGTGCTCGCCAGAGTGTACGAGTGGACGGCGCGCCGAAAGGCGCTCGGGGAGCGCCCCACGGGCGAAGAGCGGGAGGCGGTGCGGCGAGAGGCGAAGGACGCCATCGTCCTCCATTGGACGGAGGACCTCGCCAGCGCCGCCTTTGGCCGCCGGACGTTGGACGCGCTCGGTCCGGTCCTGAAGGGCTGGCTCGAGCGGTCCCACGGTTTCCTCTCTTTCCGTCTGGTGCAGGTGTTATCCGGACATGGCTGTTTCGGATCGCACCTGCACCGGATCGGGAGGGAGGAGACCCCGGCGTGCCACGACTGCGGCGCGGCGGAGGACACGGCGCAGCACACCCTCGAGGTGTGCCCGGCGTGGTCCGAGCTGCGCCGCGGTCTGACCGCGGTGGTCGGACCGGACCTCTCGCTTCCCGGCGTGGTCGACGCCATGCTGGGGAGTGAGGAGGCCTGGTCGGCGGTAGCCTCCTTTTGCGAGGACGTGATGTCGCAAAAGGAGGAGGCGGAGCGCGCGCGGGAGGATGACCCTCTCGCTGCGCCGCTCCGCAGACGAAGGAGGGGGAGAAGGCGTCGTGCCCTCCCTCCTCATGGTGACGGGCGGGCGACAGGCGCGGGGGTGCCTTCGCCCGCATTGCACCCGTCACCTTCGTCGGTCATTCCCGACCCCCCACACTCGTGAGGGTGTGAGGGGGTCCGCCTAGCAATCGTCGGCGGAGGACTGGAAGTAAAGGCTGTGCCGGTTTCCCAGTCCCCCGCCACTGTGACGAAGCGGGAATGCGCTGGGTCGTTTTAGTGGGTATACCGGGTCCGCCCGGGGAGTCCCACATACCCCTTCCGTCCCCCGACGGGAGGGTATGCGTAATGCATTTTTTCCCAGCGTAAAAAAAAAAAAAAAAAAAAAAAAAAAAAAAAAAAAAAAAAAAAGGTTAGGTTAGGTTAGGTTAGGTTGGGGGACCCCGTGGACGGCGCGCCGAAAGGCGCTCGGGGAGCGCCCCACGGGCGAAGAGCGGGAGGCGGTGCGGCGAGAGGCGAAGGACGCCATCGTCCTCCATTGGACGGAGGACCTCGCCAGCGCCGCCTTTGGCCGCCGGACGTTGGACGCGCTCGGTCCGGTCCTGAAGGGCTGGCTCGAGCGGTCCCATGGTTTCCTCTCTTTCCGTCTGGTGCAGGTGTTATCCGGACATGGCTGCTTCGGATCGCACCTGCACCGGATCGGGAGGGAGGAAACCCCGGCGTGCCACGACTGCGGCGCGGCGGAGGACACGGCGCAGCACACCCTCGAGGTGTGCCCGGCGTGGTCCGAGCTGCGCCGCGGTCTGACCGCGGTGGTCGGACCGGACCTCTCGCTTCCCGGCGTGGTCGACGCCATGCTGGGGAGTGAGGAGGCCTGGTCGGCGGTAGCCTCCTTTTGCGAGGACGTGATGTCGCAAAAGGAGGAGGCGGAGCGCGCGCGGGAGGACGACCCTCTCGCTGCGCCGCTCCGCAGACGAAGAAGGGGGAGAAGGCGTCGTGCCCTCCCTCCTCATGGTGACGGGCGGGCGACAGGCACGGGGGTGCCTTCGCCCGCATTGCACCCGTCACCTTCGTCGGTCATTCCCGACCCCCCACACCCGTGAGGGTGTGAGGGGTGTGTGCCTTGTAATCGTCGGCGGAGGACTGGAAGTAAAGGCTGTGCCGGTTTCCCAGTCCCCCGCCACTCTGACGAAGCGGGAATGCGCTGGGTCGTTTTAGTGGGTATACCGGGTCCGCCCGGGGAGTCCCACATACCCCTCCCGTCCCCCGACGGGTGGGCATGCGTAACGCATTTTTTCCCAGCGTAAAAAAAAAAAAAAAAAAAAAAAAAAAAAAAAAGGTTGGGGGACCCCCCACAGAGCATACGTCCACGTCGTGTCCCCTGGAAACAGCCCAGTTCTGACCACCGTAACGGAGTGGCAGACTGGGACTGGCCAAAGTGCTCTGTGCCATAGTAGCGAATTTTATCTGTCTTTTGCCTTGTTTTAGCTACGATGCCTGCAACACCCTCGCGGGACGCCTGCGGGCGATTTTTAAAATCAAAAGGCCCTTCTCAGGGCCAACCCAAAGGCCCTTCTCAGGGCCAACCCAAAGGCCCTTCTCAGGGCCAAGCCAAAGGTCCTTCTCAGGGCCAACAAAAAGGCCCTTCTCAGGGCCACCCCGACGCACCAGCGTCAGAGCCTAGCCGCGCGCCGTCTGCGGCTAGTTATTTCGGAGGGGCGGAGTCGTCCGACAACGACTCGCTTGCTGGTGCGTCGGACGCGAGAGGCTCGCGGTCGCGGAAGCGGGCCTTTCTGAGTTGTGGGTCCGAGAGTTCTTCGGCCTCGGGGTCCAAGCCGTCGTCGAAGGCTAAAAAGCCGACGACGACGGCCGCGGATACCCACGTCGTGGGGCTCGCGGACGCCCAGCGACAGGTGGACCTGGCACGGAAGGTGCAGCTCCAGCAAGAGCTGGAGGAGCGGGTTGCCGCCAAAGAGAAGCGTGCGTACGCCGCCCGGGCCAAGTCCGGGTACGGTGCGTCACGGGTCGTGTACGCGGACCACTCTTTGGCGGAACTGGAAAGGATGGCGGAGGAGGACGAGGAGGAGATTGTAGAGGTCGCCTCTAAGTCCTCCAACCTCAAGGGCACCTTCCAGAAGGCCCTGAAATGTAGGGCCGCGAGCATGCGCGGTGTCGTCGCTGAACTCGTTCAGCGGACGGCCTGCGACGAGACGCGGCAACTGCAGGCGAGGGTGGATCGCCTGCAGTCAGAGGTCAACCAGCTTCGTCAGAAGCTGGCTGAAGCCACGGCCCGGCCTCAACAGGCCGAGGCGAGCCCTGTGGCAGAGGGCCTTGCCTCGGCCCAGCCATCACGGGCTAAGGCGAGCCCGGCACTAGAGGGCCCCTCCTCCAACCTTGAGGATATCATCCGCAAGGTAGTAATGGAGGAGAGGGCCTTCACGAGAGCCTGCCTGGCAGGCATCGAGGACCGGCTCCTGCCGGAAAAAAGCCTCCGGCCGCCGCTTGCGGCGGATAAGAGGCAGAGCCGGCCGGGGCCGTCCTCCTCCACCCAGGTGGAAGACGTGGCCCTTCTCCCTGCGACCACTCCGTCCAACGAGTGGACGAAAGTGGGCCGCGGGGGGAAGGGCAAAGGGAGGAAGTCGGCAGCGGCCGTCCCTGCCGTCCCCGTCACCCCTGCACCCAGCCAGTCGCAGACGACCGGCAAGGGCAAGGGGAAAGGGAAGGGGAAAGGTGGAAAGGGGCAGTTGGTCCCCCCTAAAACTGCAGCCGTCGTGGTGACGCTCACCGCGGAGGCTGCGGGGCGAGGGGAGACCTACGCCTCCATCTTGGTGCGGGCGCGCAGCAATGCCGATCCCACTCAGCTGGGGATCGGCAGTGTGTCGTGCCGGCGGACGCAGGCCGGGGCTCGAATTTTCGAGTTCCCGGGGGCCGAGGGGAGCGCCCGCGCTGACCTCTTTGCAGCCAAGCTGCAAGAGGTCATCGCGGACTCTGCCAAGGTGGCCCGGCCGGTCAAGTCGGCGGAAATCGAGGTGACGGAGTTGGATGACTCCGTCACCAAGGAGGAGGTGGTGGCGGCGGTCGCAGCGGTAGGGGGCTGTGGCGCCGCGGCGGTCCAAGGCCGGGACATAAGGCCCGGCCGCGGCGGAATGGGCACCATCCGCCTCGAGTGCCCAGTCGCAGCTGCCAAAGCCGTCCTTGCGAAAGGACGGCTTCAAGTCGGGTTTAGCTCGGGCGCAGTCCGGGCACTCGAGGAGCAGCCTCTGAGGTGTTTCCGGTGCTTCGGCATCGGCCACACCCGGCCCCTGTGTCCGTCCAAGGTTGACAGGACGGACACATGCTACCGCTGCGGCAAGGAGGGCCACAAAGCCGCCTCCTGCCAGGCCGCCACGCCGCACTGCGCGGTGTGTGCCGCCAGTGGCCGCCGGGCAGGCCACGTCATGAAGGGGAGGAAGTGCAATCCCCCCCCTAAGCGTGGCAAAGCGCAGGCGCCGACCGGGCCTGCACCTGCTGCTGCCGCTGATGCCGCCGTTCCTGCGGCGGCTGCGGAGGAGGGTGCGATGTCCGACTGATGGCCACGGTCGAACATCGCATCCTTCAGGCGAACACCAACCACTGCAGGACAGCCCAGGATCTGCTGATGCAGACCATGGCTGAGTGGTTGGTGGACTTGGCGGTGGTCGCCGAACCCTACTCGGTCCCTGGCCGTTGGCTGGGCGACCGGGACGGCTTGGTGGCGTTGGTGGCGCGGTCTTCCACAGACTCCCCTCCCCTCTCGCTCTTAGAGAGGGGACCGGGATACGTGGCCGCCGCGTGGGGAGAGATAGCGATGGTGGGGGTGTATTTCTCCCCAAACCGCCCTCTCTCGGACTTTGAGGATTTCCTCGAGATCCTCACTGCTGTCGTAGGGAGGGCGGCACCACGCCAGGTCGTGGTGTTGGGCGACCTAAACGCCAAGTCGGTGGCCTGGGGCAACCCGGTCGCCGGGTGCAACGTCCGGGGACGCGCCGTCGAGTTTTGGGCGGCCTCGTGCGGTGTGTCCCTCCTCAACAGGGGGGCGGTCCACACGTGTGTGCGGCAACAGGGCGGATCGGTGGTGGACGTCTCGTTCGCCACCCCCGCGCTTGCCGCCCGCGTCGTGAACTGGCGGGTGGAGCTGGTGGAGACCTTGTCGGACCACCGTTATGTGCGGTTCGACATCTCCACACAGCGGGGAGGGGGGACGGCCCGCGCTGGGCAATCTCCCTTCCCGCGGTGGGCACTCACCCGCCTGGACCGGGAGGCGGCCAAGGAGGCTGCCTTCCTTCAGGACTGGCTGTCGCCTCCCCCTGTCGAGGAGGTCCCGGACGTGGACGCCGCAGCGGTCCGGCTGCGGGGGTCCTTGACCGAGGTGTGCAACTCCAGCATGCCTCGGTCTCGCCGTCCGCCTCCCCGTCGTGCCGTGTACTGGTGGACGGAGGAGCTGGCGCAGCTCCGGGCCACCTGCGTGGCGGCCAGAAGGGCCTACGCGCGGAGCCGACGGCGCAGCGCCCAAAACCGAGTCCGGGCAGAAGAGGACCGCCTGTACGACTCTTACCGAGAGGCTACGGCGGCCCTCAAGTCTGCGATGGGCGCTGCGCAGGACTCGGCGAGGGCCGAGATGCTGGAGGGTCTCGACAGAGATCCCTATGGGAGGCCATATAAGGCGGCGCGGAACCAGCTCCGCCCCTATGGTCCCCCACTGTCGGAGACCCTCGAGCCAGCGTTGCTGGATGGGGTGGTCCGGTCCCTGTTTCCGCGCAGGACCGACTTCACCCCTCCAGCGATGGATCCCCCGCAAGGGGCGGCTCCGCCGGAGGCAGAGGTGCCCCCGGTCACGGCGGCGGAATTCTACGCGGGGGTTATGAGCCTCCGCGCGAAGAAGACCGCCCCCGGACCGGACGGCGTCCCCGCACGGGTGGTGGCGATCGCCGCCACCCAAATGGAGGACAGATTTCGGGACCTCTTCAGCGCGTGTTTTACGGCTGGGAGGTTCCCGAAACTGTGGAAGGAGGGGCAGCTGTGCCTGCTCCGAAAGGAGGGTCGCCCGGTGGACTCCCCCTCGGCATACCGGCCCATCGTTCTGCTCGATGAGGTCGGTAAACTGTTCGAGGGGATCGTCGCCGGGAGGCTGGAGAGCCACCTGCGGGGGGTAGGGCCGGATCTGTCGGACGCCCAATTCGGTTTCCGTCGTGGGCGTTCGACGATCGACGCGC
Source organism: Standfussiana lucernea (assembly GCA_964057025.1). Taxonomy (NCBI): domain Eukaryota; kingdom Metazoa; phylum Arthropoda; class Insecta; order Lepidoptera; family Noctuidae; genus Standfussiana; species Standfussiana lucernea. Next base: position 12,501 of record CAXKUT010000203.1, on the reverse strand, counting down.
TGGCCCTACTCAAGGGCCAGGTTAAGGAGGCGGTGGAGGCGGGGGACGGAGTGCTGGCGGTGTCATTCGACATTGCCAACGCCTTCAACTCCGTCCCCCACTCGACGATATTGGAGGCGCTCCGGTATCACGGAGTGCCCCAATACCTGCGGGACCTCCTGGCCGACTACTTGGAGGGCCGAGAGGTCCTCCTCGTGGACAAGTCGGCCACGGTGAGGCGGTACGGCGCAGAGTCCGGTGTTCCACAGGGATCGGTGCTAGGCCCCCCCTTGTGGAACATCGGGTTCGACTGGCTGCTGCGGGGTGCCCTCCTCCCGGGCACGAGTGTCATCTGCTACGCGGATGACACTCTGCTCACTGCCCGGGGGAGGAACTTTACCGACGCGGCCATTCTGGCCTCGGCTGGCGGGTCCTTGGTGGCAGAAAGGATCCGCCGCCTGGGATTGAGGGTGGCGCTGCACAAAACGGAGGCCGTGTTCTTTCGCGGTCCCCGGCAGCGCTGCCCTGCCGACGCCCACATCGTCGTGGAGGGCGTCCGTATAGGGGTCCAGCCCCAGATGAAATATCTTGGGCTGGTGCTGGACGACAGGTGGCGCTTCGGCCCGCATTTCAGCGGGCTGTCGACGCGCTTGTTGAAGGCCGCGGACGCCCTCTCATGGCTCCTCCCAAACCTGGGGGGGCCCAAAGCAAAGTGCCGGCGCCTCTATGCCGGCATTTTGCGGAGCATGGCCCTCTACGGGGCTCCCATCTGGGCGGACTCCCTCCATAGGAGGGAGAATGCTACCGCCATCCGCAGGCCCCAGCGGGCTATTGCACAGCGGGTGGCGAGGGCCTACCGCTCAGTGGGCTTTTCGGCGGCGTGCGCTCTGGCCGGCACCCCTCCTTGGGAGTTGGAGGCGTGGGTGCTCGCCAGAGTGTACGAGTGGACGGCGCGCCGAAAGGCGCTCGGGGAGCGCCCCACGGGCGAAGAGCGGGAGGCGGTGCGGCGAGAGGCGAAGGACGCCATCGTCCTCCATTGGACGGAGGACCTCGCCAGCGCCGCCTTTGGCCGCCGGACGTTGGACGCGCTCGGTCCGGTCCTGAAGGGCTGGCTCGAGCGGTCCCACGGTTTCCTCTCTTTCCGTCTGGTGCAGGTGTTATCCGGACACGGCTGTTTCGGATCACACCTGCACCGGATCGGGAGGGAGGAGACCCCGGCGTGCCACGACTGCGGCGCGGCGGAGGACACGGCGCAGCACACCCTCGAGGTGTGCCCGGCGTGGTCCGAGCTGCGCCGCGGTCTGACCGCGGTGGTCGGACCGGACCTCTCGCTTCCCGGCGTGGTCGACGCCATGCTGGGGAGTGAGGAGGCCTGGTCGGCGGTAGCCTCCTTTTGCGAGGACGTGATGTCGCAAAAGGAGGAGGCGGAGCGCGCGCGGGAGGACGACCCTCTCGCTGCGCCGCTCCGCAGACGAAGAAGGGGGAGAAGGCGTCGTGCCCTCCCTCCTCATGGTGACGGGCGGGCGACAGGCGCGGGGGTGCCTTCGCCCGCATTGCACCCGTCACCTTCGTCGGTCATTCCCGACCCCCCACACCCGTGAGGGTGTGAGGGGGTCTGCCTAGCAATCGTCGGCGGAGGACTGGAAGTAAAGGCTGTGCCGGTTTCCCAGTCCCCCGCCACTCTGACGAAGCGGGAATGCGCTGGGTCGTTTTAGTGGGTATACCGGGTCCGCCCGGGGAGTCCCACATACCCCTCCCGTCCCCCGACGGGTGGGTATGCGTAATGCATTTTTTCCCAGCGTCAAAAAAAAAAAAAAAAAAAAAAAGGTTAGGTTTTTTTTTTTTTTTTTTTTTTTTTTTTTTTTTTTTTTTTTTTTTTTTTTTTTTTTTTTTTTTTGGCAGGAGTGGGAAATCCCCACGGACACCTCGACTACCTCACAGGCTGTGAGACAGTCGAGGTAGTGCCGGACTCGAACCGGCTAAAACCACACTCCTGCCCCGCCAGTGTCCCTCTGAAAATGACAGAGACCTTGTTTACTTATTATGTGTTGTTTTGCGATTTATTGTTAAAAGGCCGAAGAGACCACGCTATCTGCTTCAATTTTATCATGTTATTTTAATACTGTAGTACCATCTGAAAGTTATAATTGTTATATTGTCTGAAAGTTATTGATGCTTTAATTTATTTCCATTACTTACACTTTCAATTATTATTAAGATAATATGTTTTTTCTACTAGTTAAATATTAAATATGGATGATTATACTACAATTTGATTTGAACTGCATTTTAAATGTTATTATTCTGTATGCCCTCGTGTTGTTTCTAATTTTTCGTGTTGCATTATTTAGTTTACGGCTTTATATTTACAATATCAACACTATATAATTATTATATAACATGCATATCGCAATTTCTTAAAAACCAACTTATCTAAGTTTATAACTAAATAATATATTATTTTAAAACACGAATACAAACGAAATAGGTTTTCATCTAATACGATACAAACCAACGATTCCACTAGGGCCGACTTCTGATCCCGCTTAACTCCAGCCACTTTCTCATGAAAGTGACTGAGGTTACCACTTTTCGTAAAGCCAGCCCCAGTGGTTCGCTGGACGCGTCTGCTCTCTATCTGTACCGAAGAATCAGATTTGAGGTCTGTGCACGCGGAAGTGGGCGCACCGACAACTTTAGCAATAAGCTATGGTTGCTCGTGCGAATGCGTCCCACTTCCTGCGTACCGGGCATTCTTTGCTGAACGCATTGTGCGAGTGTTCCCCGAGCTTGGCTCTGGTGCAGTTCACACATACCGCTGCCTCGCTACTGTGTTTGTCTGTGCAGTCTACCCTGAGGTGTGGTCCACCGCAGTGGCTGCACAGGTCGGCCGGCTCCGTACAGAGACGCTTGCCATGGCCGAACGCTAAGCAACGGGTGCACTGCACCAGGGGCGTCTGGTCTTCGACACGCACTCTCTGAAGGTCAATCCGAAGCTTGCCTCCTTCGAGTGCCCGCCTCCAGATTGCTGGTGAAACACTCAAGACAATACTGTTCACATGGGGGTTTCGTGACTTTTTCCTAAATTTTATACTGATTTTCTGTTCCTCGTCCGCGAGGCCGTGAAATATCTCCCGGTTCTGGTTCCTAAGGGCCCTTAACACTTCTTCATCGCTGTGTACTAACAGCACGTCCCTAAGAACCAGAAGCGGGTCACGATTTTTCACTGCCTCGACGACGAGGCTCTCTCCGGCCAATTCTATTCTCTTTTTTAGCTTCTCTCGCTCTTCCTTCGTTGCGCATCCCATAATGACTTTCTGGTCTTTGGCCTTCCTTACTCGCTCTACGCGCACCCAGCCTTCCTTCGCGTCCACCGCTTTCCTTACTTTTTCGAGGATATTGTCCCCCGTATCCGTCTCCTGTGTTGAGGAGACAACCACGGAATGCAGCGTCTGCTGGGCTTGTGCCCCGGTGTGGCACTTACTGGCAGCCGCTACTCTCGCGTAGGTTGTCTCCCCCACACTTTCCATGCTAGCCAGACTGTCTCGCAGTTTGACCAATTCCTCGGAGTTTTCCTTTATTAAGGAGATGTGCTCCTTCATTGTCTTAACGAGCTCAGTCTGGCCAGCAAGAGCCTCGTTAGGAATGGTTTGGGGCCTACAGTCAGCAGTGGGCGCGAGTACCGGTACGGCTGCCGGTGCGGGTGCGGCAGGGGCCCTGTCTCGCTCCGACTCCTTGACCAGCTCATAAAGCCTGTTTATGGCATCGAGCACCGCAGACTTGATCTCTGCCTTGAGGTTGCGAGAGTTGCCCAAATTAAGCTTTGCCTTGTTTAGGCAAGCTCTCGCCTCCGCAATACGACTGGGGTGCCCATCCTCAGGCTTCCCGAGCGGTCCTAGAGGGTCAGCAGGAGCTCGGCGCGTCCCCGCAGTAGCAGGGCCCACCCGAGACGCGAGGGGTGTATCGTCACCGAATACAATTTTCCGCCTCGCGTCAGGAGGTGAAGGCCCCGTCTTATCCGCCGATCGCGGCGAGCTCCTGGAGCTCTGGGTCTTCGCGTTTATGGCCGGGGTGCGCAACATTTGTCTGATAGTAAGCAGATAGTATAGGAACGGACCCCTGTAAAGAGGGGGTCAGGACAACAAAATCTGCTCGAGAGGAGAGACGGCTATAACTGGACACTGGTACTCCTACGGTGTGTCCCTGTAAAGGGGGAACACAACAAATAGTAAATGGTAATCAAAATATGGTATAACTAAAATAAAACTAATATAATTACAGTCACTCACAGACGACAGTCCGTTAAATAAAGTGCGACTTTCTCACACTGGTCAAAAAGAGTAAAAACGCGAATTTTCCCTACAATACCGTTGAAATGGTCCTAAAAACAGCAAAACGAGATAAAATGACGTAAATAATTTTCACCGAAATTCCCACGTCTACCTTCCTATAGACCAGAGGGCGGGTGGGTGGGCAAAATTTTATTTGAGCTAGCCGGGCGTGCGATATGTCCAGAGACGGGTCTCCGCGCGGGCTAGCGATCTGCGAAATAAAACAGGGTGGGTGCCGAACAAGATTTTTGAGTTTTGGTCAAAAAACCAGATTTTGAGACAAAAAATTTCGATTTTCAACCCCCAACCTGGACTCCGGCACACGGAACGCGGACCAGAACACAGGGATGGCAGGTGAGTACTATTGCAGCTATAATGTAACGTAGTTTTCAAAGAAAATTTGGAAAAACACTAAATTTTGAAGATTTTATCTGAAATTTATAAAAATTTTGCAAGGGTTGTAGGGAGAATTTTTCAAATCGCGTCCAGGCGAGTGCAAAGTGGTCAGTACGTAGGTGGAGGCCTACTTTAGTCTAAAACTGCTGAAAACAGCGTCAAAATTGCACTATTAAGGGCGGGTTAGGTTAGGTTAGGTTAGGTTAGGTTAGGTTAGGTTAGGTTAGGTTAGGTTAGGTTACGGAGGCCGTGTTCTTTCGCGGTCCCCGGCAGCGCTGCCCTGCCGACGCCCACATCGTCGTGGAGGGCGTCCGTATAGGGGTCCAGCCCCAGATGAAATATCTGGGACTGGTGCTGGACGATAGGTGGCGCTTCGGCCCGCATTTCAGCGGGCTGTCGACGCGCCTGCTGAAGGCCGCGGACGCCCTCTCATGGCTCCTCCCAAACCTGGGGGGACCAAAGGCAAAGTGCCGGCGCCTCTATGCCGGCATTTTGCGGAGCATGGCCCTCTACGGGGCTCCCATCTGGGCGGACTCCCTCCATAGGAGGGAGAATGCTACCGCCATCCGCAGGCCCCAGCGGGCTATTGCACAGCGGGTGGCGAGGGCCTACCGCTCAGTGGGCTTTTCGGCGGCGTGCGCTCTGGCCGGCACCCCTCCTTGGGAGCTGGAGGCGTGGGTGCTCGCCAGAGTGTACGAGTGGACGGCGCGCCGAAAGGCGCTCGGGGAGCGCCCCACGGGCGAAGAGCGGGAGGCGGTGCGGCGAGAGGCGAAGGACGCCATCGTCCTCCATTGGACGGAGGACCTCGCCAGCGCCGCCTTTGGCCGCCGGACGTTGGACGCGCTCGGTCCGGTCCTGAAGGGCTGGCTCGAGCGGTCCCACGGTTTCCTCTCTTTCCGTCTGGTGCAGGTGTTATCCGGACATGGCTGTTTCGGATCGCACCTGCACCGGATCGGGAGGGAGGAGACCCCGGCGTGCCACGACTGTAGCGCGGCGGAGGACACGGCGCAGCACACCCTCGAGGTGTGCCCGGCGTGGTCCGAGCTGCGCCGCGGTCTGACCGCGGTGGTCGGACCGGACCTCTCGCTTCCCGGCGTGGTCGACGCCATGCTGGGGAGTGAGGAGGCCTGGTCGGCGGTAGCCTCCTTTTGCGAGGACGTGATGTCGCAAAAGGAGGAGGCGGAGCGCGCGCGGGAGGACGACCCTCTCGCTGCGCCGCTCCGCAGACGAAGAAGGGGGAGAAGGCGTCGTGCCCTCCCTCCTCATGGTGACGGGCGGGCGACAGGCGCGGGGGTGCCTTCGCCCGCATTGCACCCGTCACCTTCGTCGGTCATTCCCGACCCCCCACACCCGTGAGGGTGTGAGGGGGTCTGCCTGGCAATCGTCGGCGGAGGACTGGAAGTAAAGGCTGTGCCGGTTTCCCAGTCCCCCGCCACTCTGACGAAGCGGGAATGCGCTGGGTCGTTTTAGTGGGTATACCGGGTCCGCCCGGGGAGTCCCACATACCCCTCCCGTCCCCCGACGGGTGGGTATGCGTAATGCATTTTTTCCCAGCGTAAAAAAAAAAAAAAAAAAAAAAAAAAAAAAAAGGTTAGGTTAGGTTAGGTTAGGTTAGGTTAGGTTAGGTTTTGAGGCGTGGGTGCTCGCCAGAGTGTACGAGTGGACGGCGCGCCGAAAGGCGCTCGGGGAGCGCCCCACGGGCGAAGAGCGGGAGGCGGTGCGGCGAGAGGCGAAGGACGCCATCGTCCTCCATTGGACGGAGGACCTCGCCAGCGCCGCCTTTGGCCGCCGGACGTTGGACGCGCTCGGTCCGGTCCTGAAGGGCTGGCTCGAGCGGTCCCACGGTTTCCTCTCTTTCCGTCTGGTGCAGGTGTTATCCGGACACGGCTGTTTCGGATCGCACCTGCACCGGATCGGGAGGGAGGAGACCCCGGAGTGCCACGACTGCGGCGCGGCGGAAGACACGGCGCAGCACACCCTCGAGGTGTGCCCGGCGTGGTCCGAGCTGCGCCGCGGTCTGACCGCGGTGGTCGGACCGGACCTCTCGCTTCCCGGCGTGGTCGACGCCATGCTGGGGAGTGAGGAGGCCTGGTCGGCGGTAGCCTCCTTTTGCGAGGACGTGATGTCGCAAAAGGAGGAGGCGGAGCGCGCGCGGGAGGACGACCCTCTCGCTGCGCCGCTCCGCAGACGAAGAAGGGGGAGAAGGCGTCGTGCCCTCCCTCCTCATGGTGACGGGCGGGCGACAGGCGCGGGGGTGCCTTCGCCCGCATTGCACCCGTCACCTTCGTCGGTCATTCCCGACCCCCCACACCCGTGAGGGTGTGAGGGGGTCTGCCTGGCAATCGTCGGCGGAGGACTGGAAGTAAAGGCTGTGCCGGTTTCCCAGTCCCCCGCCACTCTGACGAAGCGGGAATGCGCTGGGTCGTTTTAGTGGGTATACCGGGTCCGCCCGGGGAGTCCCACATACCCCTCCCGTCCCCCGACGGGTGGGTATGCGTAATGCATTTTTTCCCAGCGTAAAAAAAAAAAAAAAAAAAAAAAAAAAAAAAAGGTTAGGTTAGGTTAGGTTAGGTTAGGTTAGGTTAGGTTTTGAGGCGTGGGTGCTCGCCAGAGTGTACGAGTGGACGGCGCGCCGAAAGGCGCTCGGGGAGCGCCCCACGGGCGAAGAGCGGGAGGCGGTGCGGCGAGAGGCGAAGGACGCCATCGTCCTCCATTGGACGGAGGACCTCGCCAGCGCCGCCTTTGGCCGCCGGACGTTGGACGCGCTCGGTCCGGTCCTGAAGGGCTGGCTCGAG
>CAXKUT010000202.1:0-34743 GCA_964057025.1 Standfussiana lucernea | reverse complement strand
ATGCAGACTCAGTCATGTCTAGATTGTCTTCCGATGGTGTTTTGTCAATCACGGCGCCTTTGAAACCGAAACCAAAGGAATCCAATGAAAGGGTGGTGCAAATCGTTTACACTGGTCCCGTGAGGAAGAACAATCTCTTTCAAGCAGTACACTTTTCCTGATGGTGCACCTTCCATGAAGACTTCTTGTGAACCACATTTCAATACTCCTTGATCAACGTCGATCTCGCAACGATGTTTCCGCATGAAGTCCAAGCCCAAGATGCAATCGTCCACTATATCGGCCACGATGACATTGTGCTGGTAAGTTCTATCACCCAATTTTAACTCCACCTCCTTTTTTCCTCGGACGATTATGTGCTGACCGGTAGCTGTTAGTAATCGTATACGGTCGTGGTTATTGACGTAGTCCCCAAGGAACCGACTTGCTAGGTGAGAATTGACGACCGTGTGAGAAGCTCCAGTATCCAACGTCAGTTTGCATGGTGTTCCATTGACTTCGCCTTTGATGGTCAGGCTGTTCCCATCATGTGCTTGCGAGATCAAGATTCTCGGGGCCTTTTCAATACCAGCCAGCACTCGCCCCCCAGTACTGGCATTTACTCGTTTCCCTGCTGTGGCTGGGCAGTCACTTCAGCCACCCTTCCCTGCTGATCTTCTCTCGGAGTGCCGCGCTTAGGACAGCTTGACCGAAGATGACCCCTTTCTCCGCAAGTGTAGCACCTAAGACTGTACCCTTGCGGCCGGTCGCGTACAGGAGATGCTACAACCTCTCTGACGCGGTGCGTTCGGTGGTCCTGCCTCACTGCCTCTACTTCTAAGGCATGGGCCAAGGCGTCTTTCAGCGCCTCATGATGCCCAAGTCTCACAGCGGCTCTAACTTCTAGGTCGCGTATTCCATCAACGAACGCTTGTACCAGATTCCCATCGATAAGTGCAGGGGCAGACTGGTATGCTTTCCGAACCAGCTTTTCAACTTCGAGGGCCCACTGCTGTAAATTCTCGCCACTACGTTGAACACGATCTTTCAACTTAGCACGAAATACGTGCTCCAGGTGCGCGTCACCGTATCTGGACTCTAACGCCTCCAGCAGCTGCTCGTAGGTTACATTCTCGCCGAGCGCCTCAAGAATATTAAGGGCCTGGTCTCGGAGGGCCAAGGTGAGCGCGGTCATGGCTTGCGGTTTTGTCCATCCATTCGCCTTCATAACGGCCTCAAATTGAATTTTATAAGCCGACCACGAAGATGTGCCATCGAATGGAGGCACCTTAAAGCCCCGCGCTGAAGGTGCAGCAACTACTGAAGCTACAGTCAAGTCTCCAGTCTTCAGTTCCCCCAAAGCCTTCTTCACCCCAGCGATCTGAACTTCGGCTTCTGAGAGGCGATTCTCGTGCTGCTGTACCTGATCCTTCATCACCTTTAGGTCTTTGCCAAAAGTTGCATGAAGATCCTTTATGAGGAGCATTTGCTCGTCTTGGCGGCGGACTTGCTCCTCTTTGTCTCGCTGCAACTGCTCTTCCAGCCGGCGAGCCTGCTCTTCTTGACGGCGAGCCTGCTCTTCTTGACGGCGAGCCTGCTCTTCTTGACGGCGAGCCTGCTCCTGTAGCAGTGCCATTAAAGCTGACAAGTCTGGCGCCATTGATGCTGTAGAAACTGCGGATGGGCCAGCGACTGGCACTGACGTAGGCTGGACACCACCCGGTGTCTGTGTTGGGGAATCTCCAAACCGCCTTTGGTCCATGTCCTGCTGTCGCTGACTCCTGGTACGGATACCGTCCGTGTCGTCCTTCGGTAGAATTGGCATAATTTATCCCACTTCTGACACCAAATTGTTACGAGCTGGGTATGGGATAAATTAATTACTACCAATCGGACAATTTAATAACTTTATTAAACACAAAACACTTAAATCTTAATCACAAGTACACTACTGATCACTATTCGCTTAGATATTCGCACTTCTAGTTCACTTCGATTCGCTCCGTTGTATCGCCTGAATCAGACTACCCTTTGTGTGTCGGCGCTTGTGCTTTTTATACTACCCCATTATTCACGAACATTCCGGCGATGTGTAGAACGGTTCGATAAAAACATCAACAAAAAAACATTACCAAGTAGTAGGCAAAAAAATAATAACCTACTTGTACCGAATAAAGAAGTAGGTACTTTATGCCCTCGGCGTACGGTCGAAATTACAATGACAATTCCTAATATTTTTTATAAGTAGTTACCTACTTAACTTTGAACTAATAATAATGGCACGCTTCTCGAAGTTTTTAGCGCAAACACACTGAATCACGTCCTTTCTCGAAAGATCACGTACGTACGACGTAACAATATTTTTGCCGGCGGTGCTGCATCTTGCATCGAAACCTAATTTCTTTCATTAAATTTAATGTCATGGAACATTCGGTACAAATTGTCACCCCGGTGACAACTGGGAAGACAATTCCCAGCTGTCACCCTGGAGGACAGGGCTAGAGGGGACTATTGGGAATAATTCATATCTGCGAGGTAACGCCTGATCCGATAACTTTTCATTATTTTTATATCTAACTAGTTTTGGTATATTTTCATCACAAAACATGTTTGCACATCAATTGCTTAGCTTCCATTAAAAGTTTCGGTCTACTTCCCCGCCTATTTCAAGAGTTTTAAGTAGGTAACACTAAAATACCTTGATATTACAACTGAAAAAACATATGGACTAATCCTTTGAGTACCCCTATTCTATTGTTATACATTTCAACCATACCATTGTGCTTCTCATAAGTCGTAATCATATTACTTAATCGCGGTTGCACATAAGAACTCGTTTGCGAACTCAGGTGATGCGACTTGGCGCGGCTTGTGTCATGCGACACGCTCGCGCGTGTACTGTTTCCTTCGACTAACCCTACCGACGACCCCTGTAACGACTGTCTAAGATCTCCGCAACTCGTGGCATGCTCCAGTATTTTTTAATATAAAAACGTTACTCTACAATAGGAATTTCTCTGTATCGTGGGTGCGTTTACAAACATTTAAACTCACATACACAAATAACCAGACCCGGAACAACTACCTGTAGGTCATACAAACATTTGTTCCATGCGGGGATCGAACCCGCGACACGCAGCGCAGCAGCCAATCGCCCAGCCACTGCAGCAACCGTGCCTGCCAAAAAAATTGTTTTCTTTGCAGTCACTGTCAAAACACGCGTGACGCTTGAGCATGTAGCTCGTGGCAAAGTTACTCGTGCAGTGGAAACAATTGAAACACGCTCGTTTTGGCACACGCAAGTCTTATCACCTGAGGTCGTGGATGTGTTGTTAGGTGGTATTGCGGCTGCGTCGCTAATTGGCCACTACAGCACCGTTACTCGACTCTTGCGTCCATTCCGCGATGCACCCGCCGCGACCGACATTAACGCCTAAATGTTTATTTTCGTAGCCATTAACTTCCTTAACTTTCTACTTGCTGCGACCTTTATCAGTTTTAAATGTAAACAAATCGACGGTTTGCATGGAGCAATAAAATCTTTAAATAATCTTGTGTGTCGGTGCTGAAGACAGATCTAGATTTGGATCACAAGGGATCAACGTTCTGAAAATATCACTGTAGCATTTACAATATACTGCAAAAGAGAGGAAAATGTTGCGAGGAAAGTTTTGTTTATGAACGTAGATGGGTATAAAAGTAGAAGAAGACCAAAGAAACAATGGATGGACTGTGTGAAGGATGATATGGCTAGAAAGGAGGTAACTGCTGAGGCAACGAGTAATAGAGATCGATCGTCATTCTCCTGTCCTTAACTCGTTTTATTTTTGGGTTAGCGTAGCATGTTTTCTTCTTCCATACTTCTCTATTAGTCGACAATTCAGTGTCACCGGCTCTTTAGCCATATGACTCTAAAAGATGACGTCATCTTTCACACAGTCCATCCATCGTTACTTTGGACTTCCCCTACTCTAACAGCCATCCATCGACATATCCAAAACTCTTACCATGGCAATTGATTTACACACAACTTTGAGCAATCGGTACCACTTTCATAAAATCAAAAGTCATTTATTCAAATTAGGCTGATAATCAGCACTTTTCGAACGTCGAGTTTACAAGAGACAGTCCCCCAAAACGCCTACCTTCTCCACATCCTAGTGTTTTAGCTGGGAAGAAGAAGTGGCGGGGAAACTCCCCATAAACCGATGACTATACACCAAGACAATTTAAAGTATCTTTCAGAATCTGCCTCTTTAAAAACAAAGGCAAAAAGCCAAACAAAAATAACCTTAAACTTATTTTTACTGCACCGCCATCTTCCTTACAAGGTTGCATACAATACCTTAGTATAGGTTGTTACTCTCGCCTTGTCAATTTTTAGTGTGCCTCCCCTTGGCTTTGTTCCTTCTCAATGTTAAAGGCTATGAAAGCGCATTATGGCCCGTAATGTAGGAAGACAATACGGGGCACTGCACGGCTGACCCAAGATTATACTTATTTGCCTTTTATTTTATAGAAAGGCTCGCCAGCCAGGATGTTAGAGCAACAAGAAATATACGAGTATCTAGACACAGTGCACCTTTTTGCTCAAACCGGCCGGATGTATTAATATTAGCCCTTTTTATGGTGGGATATCTGTGCAATTTAGACCTAGAGGCAGGCAGGAGCGGTCAAGATTTACGCTTTATGCATTTAATGTTTTGATTTCTAGCTTGTTTCTTTTGTGTATGATCTGCCTGAGCAGGTGTAGACTGATCCCTATGACCTAGACAACTGACGTTTTTGTAGTCTTTTGTATTTCTACAAATACATACTTTCAAAATAATTAATAACTCGAGCTTTTCGGTAGCGAAATAATAAACACATCAATCGAACACATTTTTGACTCTTCCAATATCGTTAGCGCTGAGACATTGTCATTTTGTCTATTCGATCTTGTGTTTATTTCTGACAAAACTGTCCGTTTGTTTGAAAACAAAACTAAAACTTCGAATACAAGTCTCAGAGCGTGAAACCTCTCTCTATTTGCTCTTCTCTAAGTGTCAGCAGTAAATCAAGTTGTTTGTATGCAATATTGAACCGTTAAACTGTATCTGTAGTTCAGGAAAGCTTTCGTTCCACTTTGTTCGGATGTGGAGCGCGGGACGCGGGAGGGGGGGAGCTGGGCTGGCAATAATTCACGACGCGACATGCGCGTGGGCAGTGATGGTCGCCACTTTGTGGTCTGTCGGCCTTGGAGTGAGACACAGAGGGTCTGAAAACGTGACTGCTGATGACACTGTGCACATCAAAGAAGATTCCTGAACTTTAAATAGGCGAATACAGACAGGATTTCCGTCTTTTGGCGCCTATTCCAACTTTAATAGAAAAAAAAAGTAAATGAGAGCGTCTCGGTTGACAGCGGAGAATGTAAGAAAAAACTGTATTGCTCCCAAGTAACATGGGACAAGGGCAGGAAGATCATGATGACGAATCAAATAAAATAATAATAATTTTGTTCGAAATGGTCCTACTCCCAAATATTTAGCGTTTGCACTTGCACCTATTTGCACGAATACTAGTCGTTTTGTGGTTCGTAGAAATGCAGCGCTTAAACTTGACTTTGAGTAGAAGGCTCACGAACAATGTTGTGCTTTAACTAAAGAACGCTATTTGACGTTAGATGCAGCTGGCGTCATAATGAAAATGGCAAAACTTAGGCTCTTACAGGGACATAGCCTGAGCACATAAGTTCCTACTGTTTAAAGATAATACTATCAAACTTAATTAATCATGCACTAGTCTCGTTCTTCACCAAACCTAAATAAAATAGGTATTCATTTTAATTTGATTGAGAAAAAACGCAAATGCCAAATACCCTTAGAATTTATCGTTTCCTGCTCCACAAAATTAGCAAACACTCTTTCAAATAAATTGCCCAAGGGACTAACTTAAAGAATGTCTGTTAGAGCCTCTCTAAACATATAACCTATTTACAACTACACAGTACATCTCAAGGGCCCGTTATCTAAGACCCTATCTCAACATCGGACCACACACGCAAGATCTAACAGTAACTCTTCAATAGCAACTGATTCCATGCAGGTATTAATTAAGCGGACCTGCAAAGGGGAGGTAGAGAAGTTGTGCGGAGGGGGGGGGGGGGGGGTATGTAAATCTCCAATTAGTACCTATCCACCAGAGCCCATCCATCAACGTCAGTCATTTGTTGCTTTTCTGTAGTAGGTTAGGGCTGTCGGTTTATTTTTTGTCGTCTAGTGTAGTTTTTGGAGAGAAGCAGTTGTTTCAAGTAAAGAATCATTCAGCATTAAAATAACTGCTTTTCCTATTAATTCTGAAAATAACCGCTGATCTCTTGTCACTTTGTCGAAGCGTAAAGATATTGTGGTCTGATGCAAAAGTGTTTTAGTCACTTGACGAAGTTCTTTTGTGAAATTCATTGGATAACCCGAAAAGGAGGAATTCCCACAGTTCTTTATTTTTGACCGGGATGTCGTTATTCATTATTTTAGAAGAGCCTACAATTATATTCAAGGGCTCATAGATGGTAGAAATTGACGTCACGCTAAATTGGCAACGTGGATTCCCAAAACGGCCTCGTTAGTCCAGTGATTGCAAGCGCAACTCGGCTGTGAAATATCAAAACCCAGTATCTGCATAAAACTAAATTTTACAGGAGAGGCGAAAAACGATTTCATATCTTTGACAGCGTGCCGTTTCAATAATATTAGTCGTACCTTCTTGGGAGTGACTGCAAAATTTGAGGTACTTATCAGGCTTTATAAAAAAGTAGTTTTAATGCGTCTATCACAAAATATGTACGTAGAGAAGCAGTTACTAATAAAAACATTGTTTCCTTACAACAAACTTTTTCAGTGTGACAATTTCAAAACCTAGTAAGATCACTTGCTTTGTTTTCATCTAGTTCTAAAATGTTCATGTTCTGCAGTTACTGCAGAACATGAGATCCTGGGTTCGATTCCCAAGTCGGGCAAAGTGTTCTTGGGTTTTTCAATCAAGAATTTCTCAGTAGCAGCCACGGAGTCTGGATTTGTGCCCGGTTGATGGCATTAGGCTCGACCCTATAATATGGGATTTAAACATAACTGGCAAAACGTGGGTGTACTAATGGGTACATTTTTGCCTAACCCTTCGGCGATTACAGGTGTGATGTTATGATGTTATTCCCAAAAAAGCAGGCAGTATCAGAAACCAAAAAAATATTGGAAGCCGATATTTATTTGACCGTTTAACCCTGTGAGATGCGCATACGCCTATCGTCTGCCACTTGTCAATCCCGCGTCCATGTGACGTCATTAAAGCGTTGATTTCCAACGTTTGCGTTTCATTGTGCGAACGGGTTCCATACGTTTTTACTTTTTATTACTTTGTGAGCATCAATGCGAGTTTTGCAACTTTAATTGGCTGTGGTAGGGTTAATACGAGTTGCTTTTTTTTGCTTGCATACAATGTAAAATTATGCGTGGTTGTGACTTGATTTATTTCTTTTTTATGTTTTGTTGAGAGATTTTAATGTTTATTTTAATTGTTTGCTTTATTTTTATGTTGATTTATCTTTACAAAACCTTTTGTTTAAGTTTTTGCAAATCTTATCACCAGTATACATGTTGACGGATGGATTGTGAGAGGAATGATATGAAAGAAAAGGGAATGAAGGTTGACAGGGGAGAATCGAAGAAAAAAACGTGTTGCGCCGACCCCAAGTAACATGGGTTAAGAGCAAGAAGATGACGATTCCACTAATATACATACAAACCATAAATTCTCGCTCCACGTTTCTGTGCTAATAGTTATTGTGTTTTTTAATTAACAGCAAAACATTCCGCCGACAAGCGAGAAACAAGCAAGGCTTATTATGTTATTCCCATACCTAATCAAAACACTGAAATCAAAATGGCGCACTCCGTTAAAACGGGCACAGACCACAGACAATATTTTTTTTCTTCGAATCGCAGGTGATTCCGATAGCTCCAGTTGCAACGCAGTGGCCAGTTCGTTCCATATCTACAATCAGAACTTCTTAATGAAACAACGTACGCTTATCTTTATGGCCCACAAAACTGCATTTAATCGGTTTCAGGGCAACTTGCCGTGCCAGAAACGAAATGCAAAGTAGTAAATAGCTGTTTATATACAGGCTTTATAATGTATGTAGGTTTGGTGTGAGATAGCCTCTTTCAAAGTAGGTCGACTGTCCGCTCGAACCTGTTGGCACACTTCCTAATAGGGTTGCCAGGTTGTCAACAGTCCCGGACAAGCTTAACATTATAGAGTTTATTGCCATCATATAAATTGTATAATAGAACTTTTATGGCTGTGTAAGTGCCTGATAAAGTAATGTTTTTTATTATAATATTAAATAAAACGTGCTGATGAAAAGATCAATTTTATGTCTTTTAAGAAAGAATGTGTATATAATTTACAACTATTGCCCTAATCATATGTCCATTTTGTTTCACTAGAAAGTAGGGATCTCAAAAATAGAAGTTTGTACCGTTTGCTAACGGACTTGAAATATTTAGTAAGATGTAGCTTTCCAAATGTGGGCTTACTTCAGAACTGTGTTTCTTATTTCCAATAGTTTTATGATGGAAGTCCGATGACCCTAAGTGCAGTAAATCCGTACGTGGGTGAAGGTTGTAGCACTACAGCCGTCCATTTCCCACCTAATAGTGTTATCAACACGCTGACCTTTCTAGCAATACTTGTTTCTTCATAAAATACGCGATTCCGACGCGGACTCTAGTCTAGTACTATAACCAGTAGATTCGACTGTGGCATTATGATAATTATGTATGTACATACGTCTGGACTTCGTTTCTGGTTACAAATATTACCAGCCTATTCCAAAACATAGGGAGAAATCCTATTCTCATCAAGAGAAGGCTTGGGCGAGCGTTGATCATCATGGGCCACGCTTGCTCAAAGTCGGAGGGCTTCTGAGACTGTTTGAAAACCTTTAGTGGCCTATTTTTCTATTCTGTCTGTAGTTTCTTCGTGTATTTTGAATTATGGTCATCAATCATCACACGCTGGTAAAAAAACAGTGGTCCTATTGTCAACTTGTAGAGAAATCAGGCTATGAAGAAATAGCGGCTAGTTAAAGCTATAAAAATGAGTGATCGTCAACTGTCAACAAATGAAGGCTATGACGACTCAACCAACTGTCAAAGTGTAAAGAAAAAAACATTCTACAAAAAAGGTGAAATGTAAACGGACATTATCTCTAACAAGATCACTTACATAACTCTTTCGCTGCAAAACGATATTCATAACGGAGCACGGTTGGCTTCACAAATTGAATGCGATATCCCCAAATGAAAAATCGTTCACGAAGAGACATTTAACCTTCTGACCTTTGCTTCAAAAAGCTTTATTGTGGAGCAAAACTTTCGCTTTCCTTTGTCATTTGAAAAACTGTTTAAAAAAATCAAAACGTCATGTACGAATTGACATTTGAAATATGAAGTGTCAATGAATGATGATGCTGCGCCTGTGACCATTAATTAGTTGCAAACTTTTTGTTAGTTAAAATTTTCACTAGTCATATTTCTTTTGTTTTAATAGCGATATGAACGATGACTTTTTTAAGTGAGATGTCGTGATATCACTTGTGTTGGTACACTGACGAAATAAAATGGCTCTTGTAGGCTTGGACATGAGATATTTTTTAAGTTTGCTCGTTTT
Organism: Standfussiana lucernea; assembly: GCA_964057025.1. NCBI lineage: Eukaryota > Metazoa > Arthropoda > Insecta > Lepidoptera > Noctuidae > Standfussiana > Standfussiana lucernea. The sequence continues at coordinate 25,053 of CAXKUT010000202.1, read as the reverse complement.
TATCAACAGTTGAAGAAGAGTTTCTTGCCGGTTCTTCTCCGTAGAACACGACCAACTATGCACGTAGCATGTGAATTTTGAGAAGGGCACATGTCGGTCTATGCGAAATAAAATAATGACGTATTCTGAATTTGAGTATCCTTAAATTCGACGGCCAATAAATTCTCTTGGTCGTTTAAACGATTGATCAATCGGCACCAAATCTATAAAGTTTTCGATATCGGGTAGGCTTTATGTAAAGTAACCTGAATAGGCCTTACCATAAATAGTGACAACTTACTTAAGCATCGCCTACAAGCCCCATACTAACTTTAAGTTATGGATTCTCAAACTTGTGTAATATTTTGGGATAGTTCCCAAAATATTACACCATTACCGTTAGTAAAGCCTACATTACATCATGGCTGGAATTATAGGTTTACTAGATCTTGCTGGGTAGTAGGAGGTACTTAAATATTTGAAGGCATTCCGTATTTTGTTACAACATAACATCCCGAGTGTATGGTCCGAACGGTTAGACAGAGGCATGCAATCTCACAGTCTCACACCCACATTTCGCCAGTTACCTACGTTGAAGTCCCATGCAATAGGGGTCGAGCCTATTCCCATCAACCGAACACAAATTCAGATACTGCGCTGCTACTGAGAAGTTACTGACGGAAAACCCAATAACTTTACTCCCGGCCAGCAAATCGACCGCAGGACCTCATGCTCTGTTGTGCATCATAACCTGGGTTCGATTCACTACTGCTGTGTTGCTTGCGACCACAAAACAAACGAGGGAGTACTCGACCAAGTCATAATATCAAGTAGCCAGAAGAAGCACACCATTAAGAGAAGTGAAAGGAATGGGGGAAGCCCTTTGCCCAGGCGTACGACAATACGGTATAATAAAAATAGTGTCAGCAAGAGACGATTTGACGTATCCTAGGGAAGTTGTAAGAAAACGGCGTCAAGCCTAAACGTCACTTAAAAAACCTCGAAACATACCCTACTTTTCCTTGAAAATCATTTTAAGCACGGGCATTGCCATCTCAATTCTCACGCAAAGAAAATGAGGTGACCCATCGCCACGGTCAAGTTCGAAACTCGGGAACCCACGCATGCACCTCAGATGTAAATGTAATGTGTTGTCTACAAGATAGCTGGCTATTGATGTAGCAATCAATAGAGTAGTGAAAGCAGTGGGTGCGACCATTGTGGTCCAATGAAAGTGGTCGTGTTGTCTCAACATTTGGGCTTACACCTGACTAGCTTTGTTGTTGGGTAGTGAGAGCGTTGTGGGCATCAACCACAGATATACATAGATATATCTAGATAATGCAAGTGTCACGATCCGTATGAAAATCAAGCGTGCCATTTTTTGACTACCTACTATAACGTCGTAAGCACTATTTAGTTATGTACTGACATGGTCACTAACTACTACTATCTACCCCCACCCTACCACTATTTACCTACTATTTAGTTACTATACAAACTAGACTACGTTTTTGTTCTTTACATGTCTAGAATTAAGTTCTTGAGCTGTAACGTTGTTGTTCAAAAAAAAATTTAAAAAAAAAAACAGACTTCCAAAAAAAAAAATTGAAAATAACTTTACTTTCGGAAGTCGGTGGCAAAAAAGTCAATGAAACAAACAATAGTCAACAAAAAGTTTTTTATTTTAGGTACCCTTTTTAGCTATCGCAAGTATCGCAACACACTCAAAGCCTTGTCAAGTGTCAATTTCGCAATTTCTTTTTCTTAGATAACGTATTTTTACCAGATATTTTCATTTAAAAACCAAACTACTGAACCGATTTGATAAAATTGATATGTGCCCAATCGGGAAGTATGTATATCCTTTCAGATGAAAGCAGAATTTTTCAAATCGGTTCTTAAATAACGAAGATAAAGAGGTAACAAACACAAAAAAAAATACAACCGAATTGAGAACCTCCTCCTTTTTTTGAAAACGGTGAACAAATAAGCTTGCTGCGACAGAAGCCATGTTAAGCGTAAAATGCGTTGGGCACGCGAAGTAGGTACTCTTGCGTTATCTAGGTACATCCGGTACATCTACATCTGTGGCAACAACAGACTGATTTGTGAAAGAGATTAGTGATGTAAGTTGTGCTTTCAGGCCTGCGAGGGTAGTTAAAGATTTGTCTTACTGGTACGGACTAATTACGCATTCTTGAGTAAGCATTTGCATGGAAGTGTCCATGTCCAGAGCCGCGTCCTCAATTGGTCCGTACTGGTTTTACCGAAATTTTAATCTTGACTCAAGAGTTGTCTGAGGAAGTTTCAATGTTCTCAATTATTAAGCATTGCTGAAAAGGTGGTAGGTATCAAAGTTCAGGGTTAAAGGGTGTCGCTGATATAATTAAGACGACTAAAAGGTTGAAGGGAATTGAACTGAACCCACAAAGACATTTTTCATCGGTAATTTTAAAAAATTCTACTGTTTCCTACAAAAGTGCAACACCTTCAAGGTCAAAATGTACGGAACGGCTGATTCCACCCTTTATAACACATTTCACCTTTGTCTCCGGGACAGATGATGATTGCCAAGAACTTAAAGATTGCATGCAATAGTCTCCTACCATTTTATGTAACGTAGCTTCGACACGAAGAAAGTACTAGTCACAAGCAAAAAATAAAACAAGTGATTTTTACCCGCCTCTTGAATTCAGGCACGAATACACTTTGCAATTCATCATCAGCTGATTAATATACAATTCGATCTGAACCAGTGCTCACATTTCCTGCTTTCTTTTGTCGCAAGTCTTATTGACAGTTTGTGTAATTGACATTGACATGAGACCACGATGTCAAATCTTGGCCAATCACTGTCACAAATGTTGACACAAGGATCATGACGCGTGGCCAAAATTGGAACTAAAGTCGCCATCTTGTTTTTTATACATTTCACAGAACAATTACCCAATGTTTACCAACAGCACCCCTCCGTCCGCACCAAAAGTTTCTTGTAGCGCTATAAAAATAGTAAGACTTAAGAACTTAACATAACATCACGCCTGCTATCTGTTAGGCAGAGGTGTACCTTATAGACTAATAGTACACCCAAATTTCGCCAGTTAAGTTTAAGTCCTATGTCATATTCATTCATACATGGGACTTAAACAAGGCAAGCCTATTACCATCAACCGGGCATAATTCCAGACTCCGTAACTACTACTGATAAATTCTTGATGGAATTAATCAGGCATTTATAAATCCCAACAACACTGAAGACTGAAGATTTTACCTATCCATTAAACTTAAAAGATATGTGCACCGTATAAAATCAAGAAAAAATGGTTAACAATCAATACTCACGCGGAAGTACTACATAACAAAATCGATTTGTGTGAACGAATCAATACTAATACGAATTTGTTACAGTTCGAACTGTAAAATCGAATGGACACATTTATCAAGTGTTTTAGTACAACAATAGCACTTTGTTGTGGTATCAACGACACAGTCACACAGTATAATCAGTCAAAACCACTTTTGTCTGCAAAAATCAGCCAAAACTAATGTTGACCAGTTATTTACCACTATTTAAACACTCATTAACATGTTAATTTGAAAATTATTAGATTGATTAAATACTTTTATGTAACCTTTTTAAAAACATTGTTTTGAAGTGATTCTAGATAATTAGGTATAACAAGAGCGATCCGAAAAAAACAGCGTTTCAACGTAATAAGGGTTTTTGCTGACAAAAGTGTTTTTGACAGATTAACAGTTTCGACAGTAACATCGTTATTCAAAGATCGATATTTCGATTTGTCTCGCGATCGATCGTCGGATTTGTCGTGAAAGTCTTAGCCGCGGGCTGTGGCACACTGGGCCGATGAAGGTCAGATGCATACCTCGCTACCAGCGAAAGTTTATGGTATAATTGTTGGGACGGTCAAGTGCAAGGAAAGTATGCAAGCTTTGAGCTTTATCGGTATGCTCATGATCTGTAATGTATCTATGGGCTTGAACAATTGAATGAGGTTGCGCGTTCTTTTTTTTTGTTTTATTGTCAGTGCCTTTATTGAGTCGGTGCATAAGTGAAGGTTTGGTCAAGTCGGTACAAGACAAGAGCGTAAAGTTTGGATGCGATTCGGGACACCCGACTTTGACAGATGTTAAACTGAACTATCTTTCAGTGTCCGGTAATAGCGCCAGTCCGCAATTTGGTATTGGTTTGATCTAACATTATACCATAAACACAGTACATAAAATGCCTTAATTGATCTCTAATTTGCCTAGTTATCATGTAATTTAGTTTTACTTGAACAAGAGATAAATTATGAAAAACATCGTTAGAACTTGCATACCTATCCTACGCATCCGAGCCCATATAAATAAAAAACAACCTCATTCTAAAACCCCAAAAGGAAGCAAATCAATTTGATTTATCGAATTAATTGACACGTCAAACTACAAATTGGGAACTAAATATTGAACAAATCATTTTTCAAGATTAGCACATTGCTATAACGCGCCTACAGTGGGTGTATAAGCAGGCTTTATAAGCCTGTACTCTATTGGTTCTTACACTGCTTGCTCTTGTTTTGTAAAATTTATATGTTCCACGAAACATTAATTTTATTCAACTTTTAAAAGAAACAAACAAAAACTTTTCCAAAAACCACATCGATGCAGACTATTAGAAATGTTTTCTTTTCTGTAATAAACTAGTAATATTATCGAATCTACTGTCGCTTGCTACTTTTGAACTTAACAACTAGTTTCGATTTAAGTAATTTTTTATAAAACCTTATTGTACTTGCTAACAATTAAATAAACCAAAACTGGTCTCTGGTGGGCTAACAAAATTGATCAAAAAAGGTTGGGAGCAGCTGTTTTACTACCAAAGTGATAATGTTACCTCAACGGACTAGGAATGCGAGATATTTGGCATCTTAATTGATTTGTTCCTGCAAGTTTTTGTGCCTGTATTGCTTGGAATTTAATTAAGATACCTAGTGTACATTATTGAAATATGTGTGTTTTCTGTTAACGTTAAAGTATTATGAGGCTGACTTCTGTTTGAGGATAAAAGCCTCCAATAAAATATAAGAATAAAAAAAGCAGATATTCTTACTTTAAAGACTAGAATTGCTGTAGTTTTTTAAAACGTAAGTTTTCTTAAAATATTTGTCCCCTATATTTTCTATGTTAGCTACAAAAAACTTATTTGTATTTCATCCATTAACTTTTCCTCCACTCCAGTTTGAAATCAATAGCAATTAACATCGATCCGGAAAGTTCGCAATCACTAGCAGTAACAAGCGACAAGGCTGGAGCAATTCATTACCATTAGACTAACTCTTAGTAAGATAAGACTAATTTTATCTGTATTTACTTATCGGATCAGCTAACAAATTAATGGCGATAATTTCTTTCGTAGAAAGAGCAATTAATAGTACGAAGGCTGCGTTCTTACTAAGCGACAAATGATTTTCGGCATTTCAACTTTTGCACCGTAAGTGACACTGAGTTATTATAGTGATACCTTGCTTAATGTATCTCCATAACCTGGGTCTTTTATACTAGGTCCCTCAGTGCCCGTGATCGTGACCCATTTTGTCCTGTTTTGGCAAAAGTTTGGTTGAAAAAACAGCCCCAAAGGCTGGAGGATGGGTCGGTCCACCGTCTATTTCGTCAACCCTGTGATCCCTGGTCTCATTTCAGAGACCAAGGGCTGATATTCGCATGATTTGGCCGAAATAGCACACAACTCCGTTTAGAACTGTGGTGGAGAATCTTTCCTCAACAAGTTCAAATAAGTCCTCTACACAACTCTCCTCAGAAAGTCAGAACCTGTCCATTATAGAAATTATCCCTAGCTTTAGAGATATCACTGAACATAATCGACAGGCGTTCTGCGTCAGCATTTGTTTCTTCTTACCATTCGACGTCTGGCAACATGGCGCGCCAACTCAAGCTAGCACACAGCAACACAAGTCGCCTAGTGTACACACGGCTTTAGTAAACAAGTACAAGTGAAACGACACATTCTCTCGGTAGATACAACATACAGCCACAGTTTTTTGTGTGCTGACTGCTGAGCTTTCACGGTACCCTGAGATGTTTACAATGCTTTCAAAGAAACGCGCCACTAGGGCTGGCTGCGTTACTATTTACTTTTATTATTCAGCTACGATTCATGCTAAAGAGAAGATTCGTGTTCTTATTTTGAGTCATCTTCGATTCCCACCAGGGCAAGATATTCTTGGTGGCAATACCGACATATGCCTCTTTAAGTTATTTTTTCATAGGAATCTACGTATTTTTTAAAAGAAAATACCGATGAAGAAGAAACATTTGCTGGAGCTTGTTTAATTGTATACGGGGTGGAAGGGACACCGACACGATAAAAAAAATCTTCTGTTCCATACATTTTGACCCTGTAGGTAACTTTTGTAGGAAGCAGTTTTTTAACAACCCACGAAAAATTTCTATGTGGAGGGGGGTTCAGAATGATGTACTGAGTATGTGATTTCCGTTTTCGCGTCGGTGTCCCTTCCACCCCGTATTTTTATGAATATTACATTAAAAAGTAATTCAGTGGCAAATCAATATAATAAACTTTCACTGTCACTTACGGGATATCTTCCGCGATTATTGTTTATATTGAACTCCCGATATTTCGACGCTGTTGCAAGCGCCATCTCGAGATCATGGCGCTTGCAACAGCGAAACTTTGTAAGTGACAGTGAAAGTTTAGTTATAAACCGTGAAAGCTTAAATCAGTGTTTAAATATAATAAATGTGTATTGCTCCAATAACTTCAAATTAAACACAAACGCAAAACAATGTACAATAGATACATAGTAAATCAGTTAAGTTTCCATACGATTACATAAGAAGTGGCAATTGAAGGTGTTACACGTATGACATTTAATCCTACCTGCGAACCTTAGTGAATACTAAGACTTAGTCTCTCGGTCCATGTTATGGACACCGAACAGAAGCCTTTCATACAAGCTGAAACTTGATAGCTCAATAACAGTATTGTTAATGAAAATTCTTGTTTTTGCCAAACTTTTTTGACACATCTTTTAAAATGACGGTATATTTATGACTTGGTAGAAGGCTGGCCATTCGATTTGGTAACTCAACATAGTATGTCACGAGTGTCATGACATTGAACTTAGCCTACAATTTTATTACCTTTAGGGATAATTTTTCTTACACAATCTGCCTTACCACAGAGTATTGTGTCACTCTTTAATCTACACCTCTGTCTATAAATAGAATTGCCAATAAATATAAGGTCTAACTATTCAAAGACGAAATATTTTCAGAGAATCATCTAACGGCTATAACGAAGTCATTTCAATGGATTTTTTTTTATCTAAGTAATATTTTTATAAAAAATAAATAATTTAAAATTACTTGACCCACAAAATAAATAGTGGCTCCTTATTTTTCAACATCCATTACGCTAGATTACGAGTACTACGTCGTATTTACCAACTGTCATTGAAGCGGTAGGGAGTAAAGGTTTTATGCAAAATGGCTCAAGCATTTAGAATTATAAATTTCGTAAAAACAAAAACACTTAGATAAAATTTATTTTTTCGTTGCCATAGCGACTTTACGACTTAAATTATTTCGTGTATGAAAAGATAGACCTTATATAATAATGGCATGCATGCTACACGAAGCCATTCCAAGGTTACCACTGAAGTGACATCCCTAACTCCAAATCAAGGTTGTCACCTCCATCAGCTCTCCTTTGTCCACTTTTACTTCAATGCCTGTCCGTAGACGCTTCCTTAATTGTATAATTCAATTTAATTGGCTTAATTGGAACCTTCCTCCGAGATTTACTCTTTACTGGTTTCTTTATTGTTGTTTATAACTATGGGCTTTGTTTACGAGGTTTTGTGTGGCGTCAACGTCAAGTATCAAGTTGTTTGTACCACGCATATTTCGACTGTCAGCACTTTTAATTTGATTTGACTGCCTTTTCTCCAGGGACGCAGCTACCGACGTATCAGCCGTATCAATGATACGGTGCAGTAAAAATTAAGGGCCCCCGATGTATAGAGGAAAATAACCACAAAATCTCCCTATAACCTCAAAGTCTTGTGGATAACGGGCTGATAATGAGTAATTAATAAAAATTTTACTCATCGCAGTCCGAAAAGCTCAAAGTTTTCGAGCTCGCTGCGCTCGAAACTTTGAATCAAAACTTCGCTTACTTCGGACGAAACCTGCAATTTTTCAAGCTCGCTTCGCTTGCTCTTCTACGATGACTTCGCTTATCGCGGTCCAGAAAGCTCAAATTTCGTGATTACCTATACAAATATAGAACCTAATAAGAATAACCCATGTTCATCCATGACCATCAGGTCTTAACTAGACAATCGAATACGTCTTGGGCGCTTTGTTGTGGCACTTCTGAAATAAACACATTGTTGTTTTATTATGACAACATCGACCAAATGAACTAGGATTGATGATAAATATTGATGACAGACAGACAAAGGTTTTCTTCTATGACGCATAGACATGGATTGTTGATTGTCTACTTGTAAGGGTGTAAGCATAAGCAAGGAAATTGGTATAACGCTACTAGTTTATTAGAAAAGATTATCACTCTACATTGCAGGTGAAAAGGTTAGCCTTTTCATTCGAGCTGGTAGGTAAAGCATCTCCCTTCTTGTTTGGTCGAATTGACAGAAGCTGCACCTACACCAATAACTCTTGACCTGCTGATATTGATGAGCCAGTTAGATTGGCCGTTGGAAACGAAAGTGTCACCAACCGTGCAATCTCGATTGAAATACATTGATGACGTAAAACTAAGATTAAAAAATAAATACCAAAGTCTTTAGAACAGAAATCTTCTGTTATGAAAACTGACCTCCCGTTTGGATCCATACAAAAAACCCAATGCTTACCTCAAATTCATATGCCATCAGCATTCACCATCCCGCTAAAGAGTTTAAACAAAGCAATAAAATTACGGCACTAAGTTACATAAACAAACATGATTATCCGTTTATTACCTCTTCTTATTACCGTTTACTTAAGATATATCTATTTAGACAGAGTCCCACGACCTTTCAGCTTAATACGTGTAAGTGACTCTGTGTAACTTGCACGGATGCAAAAAATAACAATGTGTATTGTCTAGATGGGTTGTGGAGGTTGAGGTGCTGGATGTGCCATCGCGTGATATTGGGGCACACGAGCGCGCCCGATTGGCTCATCTTTAAATAATAATATTAATTGTTTAATTGAAATCTGTTTTTTTTTTTGTAGATCGGTAGCTTTTGCTGGAGTCAATCTGAGGTCTTGTTTGGTTGACACAACTAAATAAATTCTACATTGTCCAAAAATCAACCAGTCAGAATTAGAATCATTTATTTGTAAAAAAACATAGGTAATAAGTGCGCTATGTTTTGCCAATTGCCATACAAATTATTAAAAAAATATGACCATATGAGTGGGTACTATTAAATTAACTTACAAATTTATTACAATACCCGTACCATTACCGAATCCTCAAATTTGCCCTAACTGAGCTGTGGAGGTCAGATGGGCAGTCGCTCCGGTGTGACCAACCCCAATATAGTTGAGAGAAGGCTAGGTAGATGATGATGAAGAAAGCATCAATCATTGAATTCAGCCTTTCGCAGGCCACTGCTAGACATGGACAGGCCTCTCCCAAGCTACGCCATAGCACACTGTTTTCTGCCTTCCGCATCTAGTCTGAACCAGTCACCTTTTTCAGGTCTTCAGCTCATGTAGCAGTCTATAAAAATAAAGAAACTAAACAAAAGTAAAAAAAAGTAGTACAATCCCAATTCTTTCAGCATATCTTATCCAGCTTTCCCACATCTCTGTTAGTCGAGGAAACGATCTTGAACGTGTGTCTTCCGCCTTCCGCACAACAACACATCTGAAGGCGTGACAAGAATCTAACATATTACAAGAAAAACAAGATATCCAACAGGAATCTAACGATTCATTAACATTATGCAATGTCTTATAACACTTAGCATATTGTTATTGTTCACAAAAAGGGTTAAAAAGCGTGTAAACTGTAAACATTTACATCGTGAAAAAGATCCCGCGAGTAATATTTTTTTTTTAATGAGAGAGTTTGCATACAATGTCACGCAAAAAACAGTGTAGACAGTAATACAAAGTCGTCTGCAATTAATATTATGTATTCAGAACCAATAATGAATAATTAATAGAGATACGTGTCGTGAAATAAAGATTACAAAACATTTCAGTATGAATTCAATTAGTCGATTCATTTTTACAATCTTGCGTGCAAAAAATTGAATAATGAAGTTGTATGCATTTAAAATTGCAGTATCAATTAGCGAAGATTAAAGTTGTCTTGAATGTAAGACTTGACTAGACAGTGTATGATATGAATATTAATTAAATGAGTATGTGCGATGATATGCGAAGTACACACACACCTGTAGATTCACTTAACCAGAGGATATTTAAGGTAGGAACATACAAGGTGTAATAGGTACCTCGCCTCTATAGAAAGAGAAGATGAAAAAGAACTTACACAACTAGAACCGAGGACTCACATAAACCTCTTTTATTTGTGGGACAGAGCCATAGCCCTAGGTGTGATGAAAAAAATTTAGCAGTCACTTGTGGAGATCAAATTAATTAATTAATGATTTCGCCTAAATCGTAGCCAATTCGTAGCTAAGTTCTGGACCACGAAGGAAGCATGCCTACCAGTTATGGGCCAATATATGTAGATCGCCATCTACACGCTTAGAATAATGATCAATCATCATCAATATAAACAGGTATACCCACAGGGTTGGTTGACTACAGATGTTAGATATCTCTTATATAGTCTTCCTCCCAATAGAATTTTCCCGCCACCACCAACTCCAAATCGTCTCCACAACATAAATTGGTGTTAATTTACCACAACACACGGCCACACGTTCACTGCCAGACGTGGACATAGCCTCTTCTTTATAGCCACTCGAGCTAACGGCTCTGAGAACATTAAACTGTTCCGTTTACTACGGAGATAACATCATTTGTATCCTTAAGAGGACGACCGTGTTTCCGTGATGCGTGTATGTTGGAAATAGAGTGATTGTAGAACTGATTTGTCTTTGTCTGGGAAAAGGATTGGTCTTCAGGTTCCATCGTGTTGTTGTACCATGCTGTGAAAGTTTATAGATCCATCAGCATCGCAATTTGAATGGGATCTTCTGAGCATGTTTTCTTTTCTATACTACTCTATCGGCCGTCACAATACTTGATTGTTGCACTGAAGTATATTATTTTTTCCATGATAGCATTAAACCAGTGTGAACAATTGTTGGTGGACCAATAAAATAAATACTCCTTCTTCAAGCCTTACTGAATGATCTTCAACGTCATCTGTCCATCTTGTCTTTGGACTTCCTTCATTCTTACACTTAACAAAATCATCTTACTTATTCATATCTTCTTCTATTTTTCTTCAATCTTTAAATGTGGCCATGTTGTGCCATTATGCATTGATTCATACTTTCTGGCAATGAATAGGGTCTTGATTGTCATTTGTGGGTCGGGGACATGCCCATCTGCGGGCAACATATTATGGGCTGATATTACAAGATTGTGTGTCGGTAGCACTTTGTCTATGGTACACAGATTTAGCACTTGGTTTTGCTCGCGTTATGGTCGGATATAACACATATGACACTCGGGAAATATGTGCCTTCCATTTGTTGAAAAAAAATAATCGAATGGAAGAAGAAAACGTTTTACGCCGACTCCAAGTAGAATGAGACAAGGGCAAGAAGTTCCGAATATTGACACAGGCCTCCTATCTGTGTGATAGTGAACCATAATTTTCCATGGCGACTCAGTGCGGGTTGGTGGAAACAGCCATGTCTTAAAAACTAACATTCGAAGTCGACAGCCATACATTACGAAGGCGTTAGAAAACTTTCGTCTATCATGATTTCAGTATCGATGTTAATTGATATGATCTACATAATGGACTAAAACAATAGGCCGAATAAGAGATTTTCGTCTCAGCCTACATTTGGCAACACTTACTATACGTTACAAATAATTGAGATGTTATCTGTACCTCCCATAGATACATTGTCTTCGTGTGAAAATCAATATAAAACCTGGAACTTAGGTATATTTTTTTTTGGAAACAACGGAAATAATATTTCCTGTCTAAAACGATTTACTTAGGTATGTACGTATAAAAATAGACGTAATTAATTTCGTGAAATATTTTATATCAAGGTTGTTTTGTCATTGTTTTTTTTTATGGGAGTTTCTGAAAGTATCTACATAATTCTTGTGTAAACTAATTTATTGTTCCCGATACTAGTAGGATTATAACACGTTAACTGCCATGTCAGTCACCGGTGCCTGACAGACTCACTACCTGTTCAAGCCACGTCAGTCACGGGTGACTGATAATTTTTTTTTTTTCTTTTTTTATTGATATAAAAAAAAAGGGGAACACTTTTTATACATAATTATTCAATTTAAACCATTTGGAATCAATTCGCAAAAAAAATAATTTGACGGATTTCAAAATATGGCTTGGCAGTTAACGTGATAAGGATTAGAATTATAAGATCTCCAACATTTTCTTTCTTTATTAATCGATTTCAAAAAAAGGAGGAGGTTCTCAATTCGGTTGGACTTTTTTTTGTGTTTGTTACCTTATATCTTAGTCATTTATGAACTGATTTGAAAAATTCTTCTTTTATCTGAAGGGATATACTTCTCGATTGGTCCCATAGAAATTTCATCAAAATTGGTTCAGTAGTTTGGTTTGAAACAAACAATAGTCACCGACTTCCGAAAATAAAGTTATTTTCCACTTTTTTTAGTGTTTTTTGGAAGTCGGTTATTTTTTTTGCAAAAACGTTTTTCTTGGACATAGTGCTGTGTATCATGAAAATATTTTAACAAAATTCATAATATCACTTAACCAACTGAAAATTACTGAATCTACCACAGTAAAGGGACAAGCAGTAATATCAATAAAGTAAGAGAGTGCGAGGTATTCCTCGTAGCGCTCCCGTTTTGAAACGCTCCCATCTAAGCGCTCCCGTTTTGTTCCTCCAAGCGCTCCCAAAAGGAGCGCTTGGAGGAACAAAACGGGAGCGCTTAGATGGGAGCGTTTCAAAACGGGAGCGCTACGAGGAATACCTCGAGAGTGCACTAGGCAGCCGTGCAACTTGTACTGCCGTTATGCACTGCGGTATGTTATGGCACTGCGGTGGCCTAACTTACTAAACTGTTTATGCTAAATAAGAGCCTCTCAGAAACATAGTGTAATTTTGAACAAGGGCCATGTTTCAAAGATCCGGTCAGTGGGTCATCTTAGGGGCGTTTTTGACGTCGCCTTCTTTCTTTTTCTTGTGGTGCTTAACCTGGTGTCAGAGTTTTTATGCCGCCCATGGGCCTCTGATTTGACTTTATGGGAATCTCTCAGACATGCTGGTTTGGTTTCCTCACGATATTTTCCTTCACCGAAGCTAGTGATAATTATACAGAACGCGAAATCAGAGGTGCGTGTCTTGGGTTCGAACTCGAGACCTATGACTTGGCAGTCCGACGGTCACACCAGTAGGCTATCGCTGTTTTTTAATGTAAGAAATAAAAATAAACTTGTATTTTGGCAATATGAAAAATATACTTCCATGTCTTCTTTATTAATCATCATCATAACACGGACGGGTGTCCGTTCTAGATATATCATCTTTCTCACACTCCATCAATCGATTCTTTGGTGTTTTCCTACCGTTATTATAGCACTCCACTTGCATCCTCAAAACTTTCTTCTCGACATTTCTCACATTTCTCCATATCACATACCACGATCACCAAACTAACTATAGAGACCATCACGAAACCACTCCATAACTCCACACCTCAACTCATCAATCTTCGATCCTCAGCTGTTATTTTCTAATTAAATGGTAGTTACATATTAAACTCCTGCAGTAATTATGTTGTTATGACTCAGCCATAATTATGGCAGGCTTAGATAACGATAGAAATGAGTTAAGAACAACTTTTCCCTATAATTAATGAGCTAAACAAGACACTGATCGATGGTTCTGTATCCTCTACAAATATTGAAACCCTAAAAATCCATTAGAGATAATTATTTAGGCAAAAACGCCCTTTTCATATGGGTCAACTTGTAAGAGGCAAAAACTATGTCGTATTAGTCTTGTTTTAAAAAGAAATACAAGTATTAAAACTATATGGACGCAAGTGATTAATAAACCGTTAATTAAATTAGTTTCTAACAGTTCGATTAATCGAGAATGTGATTTGGTTTAGAACTGTAAAATAATGTATCTGCTGTGCTAATACATTCTGAAGAGATGAGAAATACTTCAAGATGAGCAGTAATAAGCATGAGAAAAACGAGTGTTAAGAATCGAATTTCTTACTTAGGTCCTTACTAAAGTAATAATTATATTGCAATAGCTCATTTTAGAACTTATGTTTTTAATTTGATCTTATTATACTATTCGAAACTGCCTGAAAGGCATTCCAATCAAGTTATCATCGCAATAACGCAAGTAATTGATTTAACAATGTCGCAATATTCCACCTCGACCTTTAAAACAAGACTGCGTGGATTTGTTATTATCCAAGAAATTGTTTGTCGTAAAACCGAAGCCATTATGGTTTCCCATAAATAAGAGCTTTTGGTCCAATCAGCAGAACACCTTGGGTCATGGGAACGGTCTATGGGGCGCAATCTCCGTGATTGGGACGCACTTGAGAACATCTTCACGGTATTGTCTTGATGAGGTTGGCTACGGTTTTCTGACAGTGGTTGTCATTCTGAAGACTGTCGGTTTTTATAATGATGGTTTTTAAGCTGTTTTGTTAGAGTATTGTGTTCACATTACAATAGGGATTTTCGTTGCTTGAGTGACATTATCAGGGGGGCGTTGTTGCAATACCTACATTGGACAAATTATAGTGTTGAAAAATAAAATGGCGGCGTTCCGATTTTGGCTATCCCCCAAAAGGTACTTATAAAAACTACATAGAGGATCTTATATCGTTCTACATTATGTTTCAAACCTCATTTAACCTGACACACATAATTTTCGAAGCGAAATGCACAAACACGAGCATTTTTACATAACAAACTTCCGTAATTATAATTATTATAAAAACACTTAAACCACACGTTAAAAGAAGTCCCAATTTCTTTGTTCTATAATAACAAGTATAATTTGAAATAATAAAATCAATTGATTGGTGAAATCGGATCGTTTAGTGGTTGTTAACTTGTAGCGCGTGCAAATTGCTAACGCTTTTAAAGATATAAAGTTAACGAGAATAACCCAGTTTTTTTTTTAATGTTTTTAAACCTACATTTGTAAGTCCATGCTACTGACATCGATAATATTCTCACGGACATTTGTATGATTCGTATCATTGATCGTTGGAATCTCGATAGCATTGCATGTCAAGTTTCGGCACTTGAATCAGAACTCTGACAATATAATAATAAATTCCTATGTTAAGTCTTTTCGTTTGATCGTCTTCGATTTACTGAAGTCTCTTGGTAGAGATTGTCATGACTTGTCCAATTATTCTGTAGGGATGGGCATTATGGGCAATCTATCAATTTATGGTCGTGAATCAGTCGTTACGGCTAGACAGAAGCCCGAAAGCCTAAAAACCAGCCTTACCGAGGGATGGTCAACCTATCGTGTCACAGGATTGTGGAGGTCAGATAAGCACTGGTTACATGTAAAATACCGGTATTCAGCTGCATCCGGTTAGACTAGAAGCCGACCCCAACATAGTTGGTTAAAGACTAAGCTAATGATGGTGCTAGCGAATATGGTGGTCCTAGAAAGAAATTTAAGTATGTAAGTGTGAACTGTAAGCCAAAATAATATTCGATTTAGGTAATATAAAGGTAAAACCAACAAATCATAAACATAATGCTTTAGTTTAAGCTATACTCACAGTAAACGATAAACAATTGAATTAGCTTATAAACGTGCTAAGCTATTACTAGGCGCCAAGTCTTAGGTGCGCCGTGAAATTATATTGTACTTGACCATTCTAGAGATATAAATCATGTTCTCAAAGTAGGGGCTTTGGTGATTTTAGAACTAGTAACGAAGGTTGAGGGAATAATGGCAACCTGGTCAAAAGTATTAGATCCGATATATTGAAGTTTGGGGACTAACACAATTTGAATTCGAAGCGGCACGGAGACGAAGAAGTGATTGCTTGCTTGCAGTGTTTAGCAAGAAAATTAAAGAAATTACACTCGGTATCGGAAAGGTGGTTTCGTCAGCTCGATGCCATTTTGTTTTTGTGTCATTGCGTAAGAATTTTCTTAATTAAAATAGAGTAAAATAAAGTATAAAGTAATAGCTAAAATAGAGTTTGATAAGTTCTCAATTTAAATGTATGAATATATATATTATTTTTAGGTATAAATACTAATTTCATAATAAGCTAAACAAAGCAAGCCATTGGGAAAAGCGTGTGGCTGTGTTTATTATACAAGTTGATGAAATAAAAACGAATCGACTGAATTAGCAAATTACAAGATTGCGTATTTAAATGAAAATCTTTGCGTGAATTACGATCTTTAAGAGTCGTTTTCTTTATTTTTTATAGACGCATATCATAAATAGAAATAATGGTCTAATTAAAATTTAAATCGCTTTAAATATATTCATGCTAGGCCACCCACTGGTTATGTGATCGATTTTTTAAACAAATATAAAATAACAATAAATTAGTAACGAATTAGTCTCATTAAAATGTTTTTTATGGTTCTGGCGTTTTATAGTACAGTAGGCACATCATTTTATATTGTGTTTTCTTTAGACGATGACAGCATCAGTATTAGACAGAAATAGCTGTTTTATTTAGCATAGCATTTTAGTATTAGTTAATAGCCTCTGAAATTATTTAGTTCACCTCCTTTACTGGTAGGTACCTACATTGATGCGTTTAATTTAAAGTCTATTGGCTAAACTGTCTATCAATTTTGAATTTCGAAGTAACTTCATGTCAAGAAAAAATAATTCCACGGTGCTCGGCAATTTTCAATTTCGAAAAAATAAATCAAAAAGTTTATAGCGGTTTACAAAAAAAAAGAACTAACGTAATAACTTATCTTTTTTCATTCAATAGCGACATTCGATCCGGCAAATTATATTTCACGGGTTTGCACTTTTTACGTCAAAAAATGAATTTTGAATGATAAAAAATCGTGTAGCGAATTGACAGATGTTGCGAAAAGGCTATTTCTGGATATTTTTTGCATTTCAATTTGCATGCAACCACAGATTCAAAGGCAATCTTTAACAACCGATAGAGCAAAACAATAAAGAAATATTTCATTCTGGCGATAGAGCGTTAAGTTCTAAGTTCTTTTCTTTTTAGGATCCTTATGGGTGTCCAAGGATAAGATTGTAGGAGACAAATATATCGATAAGAATATCCAATGACCACAATTAATCGTGAGCGAAATGATAAAAATAATTGATGATGGCATGCACAAATGCAATTTGTTTGTAAGATTACATCTCGCAAAGGGAGGGTGTGTAGCGAGCCTAGCAAAGCGATATCTCGATCCATTTGTTTATAAGCAGTATCTTAGAAATAAATGTGCCTATGTGCAATCAGAGGATTTGGTTTACGTTTATTTTGATATCGTGTAACGGGTAATAGATGGAAGTATTAGTGTTGTTCCTATTAATTGCTTTAGATCTTTAAAACGTCTAATTTATTACTTCTTCAGTTGTTTTTTATATAAATGTTTCAATGCAATCATCATCTGTCTAGCCTTTTTCCCAAACTATGTATGTCGGCTTCCAGTCTAACTGGATGCAGCTGAGTAACAGTATTTTACATGAAGCGACTGCCTATCTGACCGCCACAACCCACTAACTGGGTAATACGATACCCCTTGGTAAGACTGGATGTCAGACTTTCGGCTTCTGACTATTTATAACGACTATCAAAGATATACAAATGACAGCCGGGACCAACGGCTTAACGTGCTTTCCGAGGCACGGAGGAAACTCGGTGTGTAGTGATGGTCACCTATCCAAGGACTGACCTCGGCAAACACGGCTTAAATACCCTTGAAGATCCACCCGTGCGGCTGCTATTATTTAGCCGCGAGCTCCTCCTCCTCTTAAATGTTTCAATGCAATAGATACATAAATAATTTATTCTTCACTAAACATTTTGTACATTTTATTCAACCACCAAACTGCGTCACAGTTTGTCGGCGGGATTGTAATTGCCCATACGCACCGAATGAATGCGTTCATAATAACTGACTTGCCTTTAAAGACAATGTTTCAAAGATCATAAATCCTTTAACGATGGGAGCTTTACAAGGCAGGGCTGTAGAAGGATAAACCGCAGTTTATACTTCTATGGCCCAACAATTACATCTTACAAGTACTTACCATTTTGGACTTAAGTGAACAAAGCTTCGCACCGCCAACAAACTGCAAATTAGTGCTACATATGTATGTACTGTCAGAGGCTTACCTTTTAAGCTGAAACCACGACACGAAGTAAGAGTCAAGACTACGCAGATTCACACAATTCTGGTTAAAATTTCTCTACGATTGTTAAACGATAAGATCGACATTCGCAGATCAATGGCGACAATGTAAGGGTGAACGAACAATACATGTCAGTTGACAGGTTCCGTTCACATCGTGAGGTGGAGTCACGAGTTTTTAGCACAAGCTCACGGCGTGTTGTGATCAGCTGTTGTGTGACACTTTGGCCAAAATTGGGCGATTGTGGCCCACTTGCACGATGTATGGCCCAAGTGGCCCACTCACGTTGTTTATTAGACAGCCAGCAAGCGAGGCTGTTTATTGAGATTAATTTGGACGTGGATCTGGTTTCTTTACATTTAAAATGGTAGTAACTGGATTAAATTACTTTTCTTTAAATTGCGTAGGAGTCGGGCAAAGTTGGTCAATAAGACAAGATACCACCCATTTACACACCTACTCAAAATTCTAGCATTTATCATAATGAAAATTAAAATATTGTGTGTGAAGCACTAAATTTTTACAAAGACGAAAGAAAGAGATACTGATCAAACAATGACTGACAGTAGTGAACGTATGATTGCTATACCAACACGCGATACTGAAAAAAGAAGAAAGATATTGCAATATGAAGTAATAGGTATCAGCTACAGATCTTTTCGTAACAGAAGCATAAGTGAAATGAGGAAAGATTGTAATGAAATATCATAAACTAATGATGATAAAAAACTGTAAAATAGCCATATACACAACAAATCACTAAATGCGTTTTAGTGCTAAACATAATTATAAAAAAAAAAACATAATTCTGTCTTTGTCATCTTCAAACGATTGACAGACACAGAACGATTTTAAAGTAGCTTTAAAAGCTTTCATACATCATACATAATAATTCTACAGTTCAGCTCACCGTATAGTATCTGGTAGCTGCCAAAGTCATCATCGTATGTCTAGTCTTTTCCCTAGCATATTGGGGTCGGCTTCCAATCTAACCGGATGCAGCTGAATACCAGTATTTTACATGGAGCAACTGCCTATCAGACCTTCACAACCCAGTAACTGAGTAAAACTTTACCTCTTGGTAAGATTGGCTGACAAAGTATAAACACAATTGAATCAGATGGAGCAGTGATAGCCTAGTGGTGTGATCGTCGGACTGTCAAGTCGTAGGTCTCGAGTTCGAACCCAAGACACGCACCTCTGACTTTTCGGATTCATGTGCGTATCGTATAATTATCACTTGCTCCGGTGAAGGAGACGTCGTGAGGAAACCAGCATGCCTGACGACGGCATGTAAAGCCAAGTCAGAGGCCCATAGGCGGCAAAAAACTCTGACACCAAGTTACACGCAAACACTAACCACACGATCAAGAGAAGATTGAATCAGATTCAGAAATCAGAATTTATAGCCTTTGAAGAGGAATGATCTAATAACAATGATCACATAACAATAGGCTTGTCTTATCGTATGACAAACGACGTCAACCTACATAGATTTCCATTTGTGTCCTATTCAGTACGTGGGTCGATTACACCTATATTGTCTGGGAAAACCAAGCAGGTAAAGATAATATTTCTATCCGGATCATTGTGCCCTGCCTAGATACTTTTGGATTATTTGCGGGGGGAAGGGAGAGGAATAGAACAATGGCTGGTGTGAAAACGGCTTTGGTTATTGATTCAGGCTTTTTCAAATTTATTGTGAATCTTGTGTCTAATCATTTCTATTTAAAGATTCTTCCAAGTTACTAAGGGAAAGACAAGGCCAAAAAAACCACCGTCCCCCTAAATTAAATTTTAAATGTATGTGTAAAGACTATAAAACGTAAAGAATATAAAAATTGTCACAACAGTTGTTCCATTGTTCCATTTTCCATAACAGGATTTGCTGTTACTACAAAAAAGACGAAAATTTAGAAACAATTTCTATCTCTCGTAGCTGTTTGTGTAACCGTTCTTTCGAAGTTCTTTCAGCTATCATTTATAACACATAGTACTTCGTGCAAAACACTATAGCAAGCAATGCAACTTACTAAGAGAATCAGTCTTTGTTTTAAGAGTAAAATAGCATCAAAATACTCATAAAATAGTAGGACATTACAGTCCCTTATTAACTGATGGGTTTATAGAGATAAGCTCACAGATCGTGGTATTTGAAATTACAGCCAGAGAATGTTCTCATTATTATCTTCGTACAATGGTTTCTTTTGTATTTATTTTTATAGGAATTATGTAATGTACATAAAGGTCATTATAAATCTTTGTTGAACTATCAACTTTTGCCTTACCAAATTGTAGATTGGTGGGCGATACAGTTAATGCCTATGACTGTTTACATAATATCTAATGGTGGATGAATGACGTCATTTCTATCATTCGTAACATAGGCCGTCAACGGTTTATTGTGATATTGATATTGTGAGCAGTGCAAGTGATAGTCTGATGGTGTGACCATTGGACTGCCAAGTTATAGGTCTCGAGTTCGAACCCAAGACACGCACCTCTGATTATTCGGAATTATGTGCGTATTGTACCTATAATTATCACTTGCTTCGGTGAAGGAAAACATCGTGAGGAAACCAGGATGCCAGAGAGATATTTCTCGACGGCATGTAAAAGCCAAGTCAGAGGCCCTTGGGCGGCATAAAAACTCTGAGACCAGGTTAGGCACTAACCACACGATAACGAAAAGAACGGTTTATAATCCATCAACATTCGTTGAATTTCGACTAACAATGAGCTATTATCTTCACCAGTGAATATATTGTGTCTGCGCTACACATAATTGGCGATACAATCATCAATTCTTTAAGAATTGTAAATTACTAGGTTCGATTTTTCGAGAATCTCATTAGAATTTAGTCTGCAACTTGACCAGTTCGCGGTGACAGTAATTGAACGGATCTTTTAGTGATTTTCTGTGCAATTTCAAAATTCAGTTATGTGTTATAGATTTTTTCAGACAGACTTTGATACTTCTTCTATCGAGACGCTCCTAGATGATCAAGAAAAGTCCTCCAGTCCTGACTGCAAGTTGGCTGCTCCAACATTTACGACCTTCAAACCTAGTATAAGTACTTCGAGTAAGCCTCATCGGCCTGCACCCGGGATTCCTTGCGTGACGGTAATACGAGTACATACACTACCTATATATGTACGTAATAATATATTTGACGCACATGCCTATAATTAAGGACACTCGCACACGTGCTTGCCTGCGGGGTTTCTCTCGCAAATTCGACTCTGGTTTAAGCCGGTTTCCGTGACAACTTTCTAGAGATTCCCACCGCGTTAAGTACCCTTAGAAGTGCTAATGTATATTATTGGGCACTTATTATTATTTGTGTGCTGTGTAACGGCTATTCGGTATTTATAAATATGTTTAATTTAAAATATTTTATACAATTCCGTATTTATTAGTCACAGTGTCTCATTTAAATCTGCCGAACTCCAATAAATACAACCGCGTTTAATAAAAACCTAAATGTTGTAATATTGATAAATACATTTTCGTCCTCAAATTGACGTTTAATGAAATACAGCGTCCCGGTCTCTTAACAAGTTTCCGAACCCGATCGATTCTTAATAATGAATTGCTAAAGATAATGAGTTGTTTTTTTGTCTAAAACGGTGATTTAGAATCAGCGCCGTGGCGCCATATTGCTCGGAGATCGGAGATAGACGCACGCGCAGTCGCGGCGAAGCTTTTGTTGTTTCTCCGATGTTAGAATCTTTGTGAGTACAAAGTTGTAATTCTTACGTGCCATTCGTTCTTGGTCAAACGATGCCGACTAATTTCTGTGTTAGCTAGATTATTTTTGTTTTTTGCTGGTTAACATTAGCCATATCAACTTTTGGCTCATAGGCAATATTCTTTGTTTTTCTCTCTCTCAGAGTTGTTTTTTTTTACTTGTGCATGTCAACATTAATTAATATTCGATCAAAATTGTCGTTCCTATTTAGCAGACCCCTTTTGTCTCATCTCAATCGTTATAAACAAAAATCGCACATTCAATTACCTGCCCTTGCACAAACAATTCGTCCACTTCGATTGTTCGTTCGATTCAGTCACAATTCTAAGTGCGAGCGCCATTATAATCTATCCATCAAGATGGCTATCGGCTGCAGATGGCCGTTGAATTTCCCCGCACAATTTATATATGGATACGCGAGGACACTGGCTATAAACCAGCGGACGTCTTTGTACTTGGTTCCCACATCTGCGGTATAAGAAGCGATTGAACTTTGTTCTGTTCTTACTTGTTTGTTTAATTTGTTAGTTAGTTTGTAAGGAGGTTTTATTCCTGTTAGGTTATTTTAAGGTGCAGCGTTCTTTGCTACTGAATTACTCTTGTATGTTTTAGTTGCTGTTTCGTTGTTATAGACTTGTCTTCTTTTTATTTGTGTCGCTGGCACTTCGTCACTTCCACCTACAGCTTTGTCGGCACTAGCGCAGAGGTCGGTTTGGCTCCATTTTTTGACTTTTCGCTACTTATGTAGGTACAAAACAAACTAAACACGAACTACAATAAAACACGTTTTAACTTAAATATTTGTCCCTGTAAGTATCTAGTTGTGTTTTAAACCTGTATCATTCTCACTTTTATTTTTTGGATAGTGGATTCAATTTCCGAAGGCATTCTAGCTTATGTATTTAAGAGTGGTAAAAAATCGTAGTTGTGGAAATTCACCCAGCTACTTTAAGCCTGTATTTTTTGCAATGTTCTTGGAAAATAAGTTTATCATCGGCGAACGTTTTTTATCTAACGCTCAGACACAATCATAGTCGCCAAAATTAGCTCAACCTTCAAATCTTTCCAGTTATTTCGCATTTCTGCTAAACTGTCAACGAGACCTACTTTACAAATACATTTTTATTACATCTTTCACCTGCTTTTTCCTCAACGGTTGTAATGTTACACTTTAAGTAACATAAACAAAGCCTGACATTATGTTTTTGCGTCAAACAATGGTGGTAACCCACACGTAACGTAGACTCGTTAAGCGTTACTGCAACTGTTATAATAATGGCAACACAGTTAACTGTGTGTATGTGGTACATTGTTTTTGGCGAGATGATAACAGATCTTAGTATAGGTACCTACTTTCCTGGAGTAGGATTGGGTTTTTTAAATTCTCAATGACTTGTTCCAGTGTAAAAGCTTGAAGCGAGTGGTAGATGTGTTAAGTAGGAAGTTGATTGAAACTGGTTTCTATAGAAATTGATAGACAATTCGGTGGCCCTTCTATTATGATGATAAGGTGATGTGTATTTGGGCTTTGGCAATCGTTTTGATTGTTTTATATATCAAAACTTGTTCTAGGAAGATTTTTATCATTATTGGATGCCTGACAAAAGCTTTATCAATGGAAAATATCATTTTTCTATTTACAATTGAAGGTACGGTCACGCGTCAGCCGAAACGTCCGAAAACCAATTTATTTCCCATCAAATACCCGTTGGTCGATCTATTGGCAATCGAAATTTTGGATCCGGACCCGTGCTTCACCTAGTTTCTGCACCTGGGTGAAGCACGGGTACTTAGGGTCCCGTGCTCCACCTGATGATCAGTACAGTCAAGTAATTAAGAAAAATACATCTTTTAATATAATTATTATAATCAATAGGATTTGTTTTAACGCATTTTTTTTTTCAAAAAATTCCAATATTATAAAGCTGAGAAGTTTGTTTGTTTGTGTGTTTGGTTGAACGCGCTAATCTCTAGAACTACTGGTTCGAATTGAAAAAATATTTTTGTGTTGAATAGTCCATTTATCGAGGAAGGCTATAGGCTAATTAATATATAACATCACGCTGTGACGAAGCGGAGCGGAGCATCAATCAAAAATATTACGCAGACGAAGTTGCGTGGGTTAGCTAGTATAAAATAAAATGGTCTTTTTCAAAGTGTTCTTTGCGGCGTTTAGTTAGCGGTAAGTTTATGGAATCGGTATTTTGCGATATCAATATCACTGTTAGCCATTTATTTATTAAAGGGTAACATAATTATGGTTTTTTGAACTCTTTATTGTGTTGGGAATTCCAACTCTCCGCTAAGTCATTTGTATGGTCTTATTTATGTCGTTATTTGTTCGGTGTCTCTCGTTGAATACGCACCATTTATCTACTTTTTTTCATTTTTTTTTTTCAAAATTTTGTATAAATTCCCGGATCTTCACATTTTGAAAAGTTATACTCTCTTACAAAATATATTGCCAACCTTCTGCAATACGACCATGGAGCAATAGAGCCAGGCTGGAACACACCCACAATGCTTGTGTAAATTTTATTTTTGATGCCAATATTTTCATAAAAAGGAAACAATTTACTGCATCACTCTACAATAACGTCATCAGGTGATGCACGGGACCCTAAGTCCCCGTGCTTCACCCAGGTGGAGAACGCAGGTGAAGCACGGGTCCGGATCCGAAATTTACACATATTATAATTTTGGGAATCAATTTGATATTGTGCAACCAGCACCGCAAGGAACCGAAC
>CAXKUT010000201.1:0-24731 GCA_964057025.1 Standfussiana lucernea | reverse complement strand
AAAATAATGGACTTGGTCACACAGCTGTCCTTACTCGCATTGAATTATCACATAGTTGCACATACATGCGCCATGTACTTATTATTCACATAACAGTCTCAGTATTAGTTTTTAACCATTATATCACACAGTACGATATTAGGTAATCAGGTATACGGTATATTACTGAAAGTAGTGTTTTCATAAAAACTACTATTTGACTATGTACTGCATTTTATTTAACAAAGATTTGGAAATACAGGAATTAATCAGTAAGAGTCACACATTTGTAACGATCAATATGACTTAATATTTTGAATAAAAAAAATGATATTTCTAATTAGGATAATTAAATGTTGACTAGCTCTCAAGAAGATCAATCAAATCATCCCTATCGACTTCTCGGTCACTGCCCGAACTATCATCCTCAGACATGGTCGGCTTATATGGCCGAAGAGTCTCTCCGCGCACAACAGCACTAAACTTTCTATAGCCCTTCATACCTTTGATACTTGAAATAGTGTACCGGTCTAATAAATGTTCTGCCCGACATATTTTGTAAGGACCTGAATATAGCCCATTGAGTTTTTTAGTAACCCCAGTAGTTGCATCTCTAGCTACACCACCTTTCCAAAGAACTAACTGACCTATGGTGTACTTAATACATTTCCTACGCTTTTTGTCGAATCGCGTTTTCATAGTAGTCATATTCCTATCGATGCGAAGTTTAGCCGTTTCCCTATTAGACTGCAGTTCTTTTTGTTGGGCGTCAGAGGTTGAAGGTGCATCAGATGGGAAAGAAGGATATCTAGAGTTTTTGTGACCAAACATAAGATTAAATGGCGAAAAACCCGTAGTAGCATTAGGTGTATTATTGATTCCCCAGACTATATCATTTAATTTATCGTCCCATGTGCATTCGCTTTCAGACATAGTATTAAGACCATTTAATAATGTACGATTAACTCTTTCAACCTGGCCATTGGAACGGGGACTGGCTATGGCGTTTAAAATATGTTTAAATTGGTTTTCTTGGGAAAACTGTTTAAAGTACCTACTAGTAAAAGCCTTGCCCCTGTCGGTTATTATTCTAACTGGATAACCAAATTGCATAATAATTTCTTTTAGCAATCGGATTGTTTCTATTGAACTACAGTTTTTAGCTGATCGGGCGAATACAAACTTAGTGAAACCATCAATCACCACAAGAATGTATGTATTACCCTTGCGAGTTTTGGCAAAAGGGCCTAGATGGTCAGCATGTAACGTGTGCATAGGTATAGCTGGCTTGTTAATCGGATATAATTCACCCTCCAATCTACCATAGTTGCCCTTATTAAACGCACATTGTAAACAAGAATTTAAATATTTTCTAATAAATCTAGTCATACCTTCAAACCAAAACTGGGCTTTAATAGAGTTTTCACATTTTTCATAACCAGGGTGACCTACCTGATCATGAAGTTTTTGTAATAAACCGTATTTAGCTAGTTTAGGAATCACGAAGCGCTCCCCAGCAACAGTTTTTCTAAAGAGTATATTATCCTTCATTGCGTAATTTGAAGACAAATTTGAATCAGAGTTATCACGAAGTCTAGTAATAATGTTTTGTATGTTGTCATCTTGTAATTGTAAAGTAATTAGCCAATCGGAATCTTCAATCATAAGTATCGTACTAGTCACGGGGTTCCTACTTAGAGCATCTACATGCCTCATGCGTTCGCCCGGCCTATATTCAATCTCAAGATCAAATTCTTGTATTGTAAGCCACCAACGAGCTATTCGAGGAATTAAATCTCGTTTTACAAGAGTTGTCCTTAAAGCCGAACAGTCGGTAATAACTTTAACTTTGATCCCCGTTAAATATATTCGAAATCGTTTAAGAGATTCAACGACAGCGAGTGTTTCAAGCTCGTAACTATGATAGTGTTTCTCTTCGTTACTCGTAACCCTACTAAAATAAGCAATCGGTTTTAAACTGCCATCTGTTTGATATTGCATAAGAATCCCCCCTAAACCTATTTTACTAGCGTCTGTATGCAATTCAGTCTTTGCATTAGAGTTGTAAATGGCTAAAATTGGTTTTTCAATTAAACGTTGTTTAAGAGTTTGGAATGCTTTTTCTTGATCAGAGTTCCAATGCCAGTTTATGTCCTTCCTCGTTAGTTCTGTGAGAGGGCGAGCAATTTGAGCAAAATTTTTAATAAATTTTCTAAAATATGAAGTCAAACCGATGAATTGCCTAATTTCATGTACGTTACGTGGCCTATTATATTCCGCAACACATTTTATTTTAGCTTGGCCCGGCTGTATTGTCCCAGCTGAAATTTCATGACCTAGGTACGTAGCAGAGCGTTTTAAGAAAGAGCATTTCCCCAAATTTAATTTTAAATTTGCCTGAGTTAATAATTGTAACACTTTTTCTAGCAGAATTAACCCTTCCCGTACTGATGTTGTAGGTAGCATCACATCGTCTAGATATAGGGCAATATTATGATCAATTCTACCTAGTGTCATTTGTATCAAACGAGAAAATACGGCTGGAGCATTAGCTAAACCAAAAGGCATTTTCAAAAATTCATATTGACCTGATGGGGTAACAAATGCGGTCTTTGGTATTGAATCATCATGAACCCTGACCTGGTAGTAACCTTGAGCCAGGTCAAGTGTAGTAAAAAAGAACTTTCCTGATAATTTATTAACCTGATCTTCGATGTGTGGCAGAGGATATCGGTCTTTAATTGTTTTAGAATTTAATGCCCTATAATCAACACAGAGCCTATAATCTCCACCCTTTTTCTTAACCAATACTACAGGGCTAGCATAATCAGACATTGACTCCCTAATAATACCTGCTTCTAATAAGTCTTTGATTTTTTCATCAACAATTTCATTTTCTTTGACAGATAATCTATAAGGTTTACAGTAGACAGGGTGGTTGTTGATTGTATGAATGTGCATCTTTATAAGATCAGTGCAACCTAAATCTTTAGTACTTCTGGCAAACGAATAGGCATATTTATTTAAAAGTTCTAGTAATTGTTTATTTTCAGTATCACTAAGGTGACCCTTGTCAATATCCGATAGATTTATTCGAATATTATTCGTTTCTAAACTATTTATAGCTAATATTCCAGACTCACTGCCACACTCTGGTATTGTTACCAACTCCGCCCTAGCTAGCAGCCTATTGGCCTCCCACATTAAATCGGTATAGCCTAAATTAACAACTTTCAAATAGGAATGACACGAATTAATAATAGCTGACGGTATAAAATACGTTACGTCTCCTAATTGCATCCATACTGTATTCGTTAAAATTGTGTGCTCCTTTCCAATATGTTTAGGTACCGCAGTCAATATAAACTTCTACATACAATTGGTTTTGCTTAGGTATTATAACTTTATGCTTTAAATAAACAGGGTATTTCACAATAAAATCTGTTGCATATAAATTAAAATCTGAAAATAAATCTTGTACAACTTTGCTTTCAACAAAGCGTATAGAAGAAGCTGAAGTAACTAAACTAACATTTTCAGTATTAATCATGGTTTGTCCTATTAATAAATCAATATCCGATGATATATAATTAGTTAATTCGACCACTCCTTGTAATTTTACATTATCTATATGGACACGTAGAAAACAAGAACCAAGTGAATTTACACATGCTCCTCCAAAACCTCTCATAACAGTAGCGCTGGGCTCTATTTTTATTTGTAACCTTTTAGCTATTGATATACAAAGTATATTAATTTTACTGCCTGTATCTATGTATGCCCTCAGCTGCTGTCCATTTACCATAACTGTTTTTTTGTAAATATCAACAAAAATTTCGTAAGTAATATGCAGTATTTGACCAACCTTTTGTGCTTGCTCTCGTGACTTCCCAGCGCCAAACCAGCAGTTTGCAGTGGTATGCCCGCTGCGCCGACATGTCTCGCAGCGCTGTTGTTGTCTGCAGTCCCGCGCCTCGTGGCCCGGTCGACGACACACGTAGCATATCTTTGGTTGGACCTGATTTGTTGATATTGGTGAGCCGCTGCTAGTGCCTCTTCTCCAAGTCGATTTCCGGGTAGTCTGCGATTCTACCCGTTTAAAGTTTTCCAATGATGACAGGTAGCCATAGTAAAGTTTTTCAGGTGTTTCGCAACTATATGCCTTCGCATTGGCTCTTAATTCGGAAGGTAACCCACGAATTATGCACGAAATAGCATCCTCACCTTTAATGTTACATTTTTTTAGTAAGGATAATTTTTCATGATAATACCTGGTCATCGTCTCTTTATCCCCCTTTGTCCTTGCCAGCATACGTTCTAACTTATCCACGTAGTCAGTCGATCGAGGGAAAGCGACCTGAAGCATCTCCTTCCATCCGTCCCAAGTCAAATCGTAGTTATCGAGGTCATCGTACCACTCGCGAGCAGAGCCACGTAGCCGCAGTTGCATGATAAATGTTCGATCGGTGTCATCCCAGCCGTAAACATCACCCAACTGGTCTATTTTGTGAAGCCAACCGACAACGTTACTACTGGTATCTTCAGGGCGAAATTTAGGAATAACTTCGGCATCATTGGGAGCAACGTGTCTTTTCTTATGGATCTTAGTCTTACGGCGTGGGTGGCCATCAGAAAAAAAAATGTCACTATCTTCATCTTCCGAACTGTCCGATTCACTACATTTTCGTGTACGTTTGCCTAAACATAATATAATAGTAAATTGGCTAGGCAGACTGCAAAACCGAGACATGTGCGTCCTCCGTGCCTTGAAGGGTGGATCACTACGTTGCAGAGTTTTCTGGGTCTTTCCAAATTATTATTTACAGAATTTGGAGTGAAATACTTTTACTCCAGATTAATAAATCAAGATCCTCTTGAGAATTTCTTTGGTCGCATAAGAGCGATGAATTATCGCAACGTGAATCCTGATGGAAATAGTTTTATGTACGCCTTCAAGTCCTTAGTAATGTCTAATATATTGAGCCCTCACTCAAAATTTTCCAATTGTGAAGAAGATGACGGCGACACATTAGTTGATGTGAACTATCTTTTTACCTGCTGTGCTGAAAAAGGTAATGACGAAAATATTTCGCCTAATTTAATTTTAAATACGCCGTCATCTTCAAAGGGTCCGACAGAGTCCGAGGGAACTCTAATAAAAAATGTTATATCGGAAAAAGTAAGGGTCCAAACATCGGCGTAGGTATACTGCGGGATACATATGCAGGAAAATCACGAAAAAATTTAATTGTTATTCATGCACAAAAACTTATGCAACAAAAGAAATACAAGGGATCCATGAATTTATACAACACAGAGAATACAAAAGATTAAAAAATAATAATTTGGCTTACCCAGTTGGGAAACTACTGTGGCTGTACAGAGAAAACTCTCAATGCATTCACGATTTTTTAAATGAAAATGGTTACAAAAATAATGTAAAAAAAAATCTAAAACTGCTGATTGCTAAACGCGACATGTCTTGGTTGGGCTGTAAAAAGCACAAATAGATGTAATTAAATATTACATACAACTTGTGATTCGCCTGCAATGCCGCAATTGGTGCACTATAATAAATAAAATTTTAAGAGGACAATTAGAAGAAAAATATGTTTTGAAAATGCAAAACATGCAACAGTTAGCGTTAAGAAAATATAAAACCCTTCGGCAAAAGAAAACGAATAAATGACCACAAAGTATATGATAATTTGTTTTATTTATTTATCTAATATAATAACTGATAAAACCCTAAATAGTAGTATATTTTATCGATATCGGGTACATCACTACACTACACTAAAAAATCTCGATAACGGTCATATTGAGTATCCATTTAGATTGAAAGCACTATTATATATTATTTTTGCATGTGTTGTGTCCATGCCGCGCCGCAAATGTCAAATGAAGCGACAACAGCGCCATAACTGTTAATGTAGGAACTAAGCAAATTCGACTGTCACATCTGTAGCTTGCTACATATAAGTAATCTGTGCTGCCAGGTAAACTCAGACCACGGTCTTAGCAGTCCATAGAAAAAAAGCAACTACGGTGACCGGACGATAGGTTTAGTTCCGAAAATCATCAAGAGATGTCGCTTTGTTAAACTTTTCACATATTTTTCAATAGCAACACTAAAATTTAGCTTTCTGATTGTCCATTTCTTTCTACGCAGAATGTCTACAATTATTAACTTTGAATTATACTTGTTTTCTTCAAAAAGATAGCGCAACGCAAACTGTAAAAATGCAAAACTGAATAAAATAATCTGTTCATTTATAATTGTGCTTGCAAATAATATATTTTAGTAGGAGACGACTTTTAAAACAATTAGATTTTCAAGTTCCGTTTATATACTTCTGTTTAGAACGGAATTTGTTTGTCATGGCGCCCGGCCGGCACACTAAGTTGTTGTTTATGTTGCTTTGATTGTGTTACTAATAATTTCGTGGCTTTTCGACAACTTTTGCTATTTCAAAGGACATCGATATCTCTGTTTATATTGTTTTGACCCGTGCGCACTACCTATTAGGACTTCGATTTGCTTCCAATCCGGACTTGACGCAATGGCATCTCCTTTCAGATGTTGTGTTCGTCATTGCACTTCAGCTCGTAGTAAGTATAAAGTATTCATACAGTCTTAACTGTGGACTTTATCACAGAAGTATGTAAGACATAGTTTTTCAAAAAATAAACTTATGTCTCCAATTCCAGGTGAAGATTGCCATGTAGTTTTGCATTCGTTTCCCAACCCCAATAAAGAAGATGGCAGATTTAAAACCTGGCTTTACGCAATTGGAGGAGATCTTCTGGTGTTGGACAGCCAATTTATATTTAAAAATAGAAAAGTATGTCACAAACATTTTGAATCCAAATATCATACAAGAAGTTCAAGATTAAGTGCTAATGCAGTGCCTACCTTGCACTTAAAAGGTATTTGAAACATTTATTTGCTTATATTCATTGGAGAACTGTTATTCATAGTTTTAGTTGTAAAAAAGTGTGCCTCGAAATAGTAAAAAAGTTACATTTTTGTTATTTAATTATACAAAAATCAAATTAAAGGAAACATAACCGTACCTGGCGTGAATAAGTTGATATGTCATTTATGCATACTTTTCAGGGCAGCCAATTTAAAGTTTACGATCTTCTGGTAAATCGAAAATAATGATGATTACTTTTTTAATAGTTGAATTTAGGTTCTTTAAGGAGCTGTTTTAAGTCTACGTTACAAAATAAATGTAATATTTGTTAATGCATTTAAAAACAGACTTATCCAATTGTTCACCGACGACTTATCAACTTATTCCCTGAAGGAATATAAAAATTCTAACTGTCATAATTGAATTTAAATAAAAACCAAATGAAGTAATAACAAAGTTTAAACGCAGAAACAAATTAAGATCCTTTATTCTTTTTTAAATTTATGAAATTTAACCAAATGACAAGAAAAAACCGATTATTACCACTGTCCACCCCCTGCTTGTCCACCCGGGTGGACAGTGTCACAACTTTTAAAAATAATGCCCACTGTCCCCGGGGGGTGGCCAGTGAGAATCATTATTAAAATAATTCACTGTAGCCACCACTGGTGGACACGGCTACAACTTTTTCAAACATTTACAATGGCCACCTCAGGTGGACAGCGCCACTATTAAAACCAACATTCTCTTTATCCAACCCTGGCTGATACTGTTTACAGACGCTACAACTTTTTCAAACATTTACAATGGCCACCTCCGGTGGACAGCGCCACTATTAAAACCAACATTCTCTTTGTCCAACCCTGGCTGATAGACATTTATTGAACTGTAATGAACTTAATGAACTTAATTTTTTTGAACTTAACTTTATTCAACTTTAATAATAACTTATATCTTAAAATTGCAATAAAAATCTATGTTTAAATTCTTATCCTTTTTTTA
Organism: Standfussiana lucernea; assembly: GCA_964057025.1. Lineage (NCBI taxonomy): Eukaryota > Metazoa > Arthropoda > Insecta > Lepidoptera > Noctuidae > Standfussiana > Standfussiana lucernea. The sequence goes on along the minus strand of CAXKUT010000201.1, from coordinate 16,830 downwards.
TAAAAACAAAAACAAAAGTAAATACTTCCAATAGTAATTTACCAATCATTGCAGTATTAATTTCTCATCATTTCCAGAAATTGTCCTACGGTTATTTGGCCATTTACAAATTCCAGTTGTGTTTCTTGAATATACTGATCACTGAAAATATATTTCTTTTTTCGTTTGTTAGTATTCACTATATTTTGGCTTAGCTGAATTTTTCGCACAACGAAAAAAAATGCGTCTTCTTGAATAATGTTTAATGCTTGCAGCATGCTTGGTTTTTTTTCCCTATTGCTTTATTCAGTTTATAGTGCCATCCTTCAACAGCATTAGTCGTGCGATGCCTTTCCCCAAAGATATACCATACTTTTAAGAAGTAATCTGTCATCCAATGATCTTCTACGTATTTCCGAAATTTCAAAACATTTGCATCTGTAGTTCTTCTGCGGGTTATATAAAGCCATCCGTTTTTTATTTCTGTCTCGGGTAGTAATGGAAGTACCGCAGTCAATGCTACCTCTCGAATTTTAAACATATCTTCAGATGTAGTAAGTTTTAAATCACGCCCTTTACTCCATATCGCTTTTTTGAAATGTGTATAACATCCTTTCAATATTGCTGAAGGAAATGATGATCTGATGGCCTTCATAGCTGCTTTTTTTCTTTTTTTCTGCTGTCCACTGGAGGTGGCCATTGTAAATGTTTGAAAAAGTTGTAGCATCTGTAATCAGTATCAGCCAGGGTTGGATAAAGAGAATGTTGGTTTTAATAGTGGCGCTGTCCACCTGAGGTGGCCATTGTAAATGTTTGAAAAAGTTGTAGCCGTGTCCACCAGGGGTGGCTACAGTGAATTATTTTAATAATTTTTCTCACTGGACACCCCCCGGGGACAGTGGGTATTATTTTTAAAAGTTGTGACACTGTCCACCCGGGTGGACAAGCAGGGGGTGGACAGTGGTAATAATCGGAAAAAACACTTTAAATTACTTATTCGTCTGTGTTTTCTTCTTTATCAGGATCTTCTTCGTCAAGATCGGGGTCGATATTTTCTGTATCATTATCCGTTTTTATATTTCTATAAAATTCATGAAATACTGGATCTATTAGAGGTAATAGATCCAGCAAATCTTTTTTCTTCTCTCGACTTACTGGCAATTGCTCTCTGGACACTGGTTCTAACTGTATATTATCTATAATGTATTGCCTCTTTTCTTGAATGACTCGTGTGATTTTATAATGATAAAACTAGACAATTCGAGATGTTCTAAAATATCACAACTTTAGATAGCGTGCATAACTAGACAATTCGAAATGTTCTAAAATATCACAACTTTAGATAGCGTGCATAACTAGATAACTCGATATATATGTGTGTGTTTCGTACTCAAAGACGTTCATAACTTGATAACTGATTTTGTCATATTACACTTGCAAATCCACAAACGTATATGTTGATATATTAACTAATGCATGTTCTGACTTATGTTGATAAATCGAAATGCAATAATATAAACGCTGTCAGTTAAGTATTATTAATTTGACATGTCGTTTTATCAAATATTTATTGCCATAATTGTAGATACTCACTTATGTACGAAAGCAATAATTTGATTTTGTTTGAGTATTTCGAGTTGAGTTTTTAATACCGGTAGGGTATAAATTCACAGAAGCGTTTAAGCTAAAAAAAAAAAAAAACGACATCTCGAGTTGTCAACGTATTCACGCGTGGTACGGATAATATTGAACTTTAAAATTACAATGAATAAATACATATAAATATTTAAAAATAAAATCTATCTTGTTTTCCAACTAATTTTAATTGTTGGTGAATTGACCTATCTCCATTCATTGACATAGGTACTAATGACACAAATTGTATGTAATCAGCATAATTCAGGGTATTTAAAATATGTATGTATTTCATTTACAGGCATTACTCGTAAAAGACCATTGTCAGATGTTACCAATGTGACCAATTACAATCCAACATTTGCTGAACCTTCCACATCTACAGGTAAGTCGTAATTTTATCTCCTATAACTTACTTTATTATTTCTTAAAGTACCTCTATGGTTACCATGGTATAAATCTAAAAAGTCAAAAATAAAACTTTTTTAAAACAACTAAATTCATAAAATCTAAAATGATCTAGTAGTGTTATCAATTTTTTTTAGTGGGGCTTGTCAAATTGGCACCAACTTCACAAGCGAGATTTACTTTATACTTTTAGATTTTTAAAATCTTATCAAAAAAAGTTGTATTTACTATTTCCACTCAGTAAATCTTGGATATTTATTATTGTTTCATTTGTTTCCAAGAAGAATGACACTCCAATAGATCAGTGAAAACCACATCAAATACATGTAATGAATGTATGGATGATACAGGTCCAATGATAAAATCTAAATTTGTTAAATAAAATATGTATATCCTATCAACTTTATCTTATGATATCTTTTTCGTATGATAGATAAGACATTAATTTATTTGAGTATGACTTTATTCCCATAGGAAAAAGGTGTGAGTTTATAGATGTATGTTACTATACCATACACATAAGCAGTTTGGTTGTTCATTATTTCAAAAAAAAAATTTAATAACTGGTTACCTTCTTTTAACAGGTCCACCTCATTTTAGGGAACAAATATCCACCGAGGCCTGTGAACCAATATCCACAAAGACCAGTGAACCTCAAAAACTTGCAAAATCAGGTAATTTTTAATCATTTAAATCATAATTATGTGCCCGTTACAGTCTAGTTTACGTGCATTACTGAAAGCCCACATTATAAAATATAAAAACTCGCTAGTTTCACATCGGACTCATGCACTGAGATCTGAGGGTTACCTACCCGCAACCCCAAGTGTGGCACTTGGCCGATTTTTAATATTTGTTGTTGTACTATAGGGTTTGCACTATGATCCCACCAATTTCGGCATTGGTATCTATTACAGTATTTTAGATAGAGCTAAAACAAAAAAGAAACTTTTTTTTTTGTACGAAAGGCCCCTTATTATTTTCTTTTCATATATTTATTAATAAAAGTGATAGTATCTCCCCCATGATAACACATACTCTTTGCAAATTTGAACCACCTAATTATGATTCAAAATATACAGCTCTTTAAAAGTAACACAAATCCTAAAGTCATGTAAATAATCAAGTTTTTTCAGTCCAATGTTTGCTAACTTCTAAAACTAAACTAAAACTTCATGTTTACGAATTTTTTAACAGTTGTCATTATACTCAAATGCATGGTTTACATAAGCATAGTTTATATAACTCAGAGAATAACATACTTATTACAAATTTTCTAGATTCAGCTGTGCCTGCTAAATCTTCAGGGGTCAAAAATATTTCCCTAAAACAACCAGCTGCAACTGTGACAAAAGGTACTCACACATTTGTTTTAATGATTATCAGTGATCGGAGTAGGTAGATTGATTTTTGGTACTTGTATCATTAATGCACACAGAAAGAATAACATGGATAAGCCATTTTTTCAGAAAGTAATTCCGGTATTTCCGGATTCAATCAAATATTGTTAATGTTGGTAGTGATATTATTACTACTCAATTCAAAATTTAAAGGAAGGTATCAAAACTAAATTAATTTATTATTTATCTGTTGAATAAATAAATAGTGAAAAATCTAAGTCCGTATATTCGAGCCAAATCGTATTTTTGAGCAGATTCCAAAAGTCAGTATGTACACAAGGCTCACGTAACGTTTTCACAACACAGTAACAAACAAAGAGGCGCACTCTACGAACCGAAGTAAACGATTGAGCTACCTGGCATGTCAAAGTCAAAATTATTTATTTGCGTTAAATGTGGTACAAAAGATGGTAAATATAACATCATTGTACTCATACTATGTCGTCGGCGGGCGTACGCATTGTTTTGATAACCGGTTAGTGCACCAACCATGATCCTTTGTTCTGATTGGTCGTTGGGTTGTGTCAAATCGTGACTGTGTGCCGTTAAAAAAAATTATGAAGAATATAATATTGCTCATTTTAATACAATTCCTACCTTAGTTCCGGTTTTTTTTAATAATCAACCAATTCCGGAGGAATATCCATATTAATATATACGTTTCGGATCAATGACTCCAATTCAATCTACCTACTCCGATCACTGATGATTATACTGTTATAATATTATAATTATTTTTTGTAAGAACTTTCAAGTTCGTTTTAATTAAATTTGTAAAATAACTGAGCCATCTTTTGATAAGTTTTTTTTTCAGCACGGAACATAGTAAATCTGAAAAAATATATAAAAAAGTTACGACAAAAGAAAGATAAATATGCCACGCGACTGAAGAAAGCTTTGAAACTTTCCGAAAATATAACTTTTCAGAAGTGTTTACAAAAATTTACGACATTGGCAGCATTGTTCACAACTATGCAATTTCGTGAAATATCCAAAGAAAAAATGGGAAGACGTTTCACGAAAGATGAAAAAATCATGGCTCTCAGCATTTATAACAAGGACCAAAAGCATATAGATGGCTCAGTAAAATTTTTATTTTGCCATCCCCTACCACACTGAGTAGACTTATTTCTTGTGCTGGTCTAAGACCAGGATTAAACAAAAAAATATTTATACAGTTAAAGAAAAGGGTCCACAAAATTACAGAAAATGAAAAGTTGTGCATCCTTTTATTTGACGAAATATCAATAACGCCTCACTTTGATTTTAATAGAAAAAGAGATGCAATTACTGGATATGTCAATAATGGAAGACAAACAAAAAGAAACATTGCGGATCATGCGCTCGTTTTTATGATACGGGGATTCATGAAAAACTATAAGCAGCCAGCGGTTTATACATTTTGCAGAGGAACAACTCCCAAAGAAGATTTAAAATTTTTAATAAAAAATATTATAACTGAGTTGCAACAATGTGGACTCAACACTCTTGCAACAGTCTGTGACCAAGGCACAACAAATGTCAGTGCCATAAACGAATTAATAGAAGAAACTCGGGTTAATTATATAAGAAGAAATCAAAATTTCAATCATAGATTATTTGAAATTAATGACAAAGAAATAATACCCCTATTCGATCCCCCACATCTAATTAAAGGGATTAGGAATAATTTAATTACAAAGGACATGAAAGTCATAATAGAAAATGAAGTAAAAGTTGCGAAATAGGAACATTTAATAAAACTTTATGAAGAGAATCCTTCCTATAAAGGACTAAAAATGATGAAAAATCTAACGGAAGCCCACATTGACCCCAAAAAAATTTCCTAAAATGAAGGTTAAGATGGCAACTCAAACATTCAGCAGAACTGTTGCAACCAGTATGGGATACCTAGCCGGTGAGTAGTATAGTAATCACTCATCCATCAGATACACATTCCTGATCCTATAGTATTTACCTATAGTCCATAATTTCTTTAAAGATAATATATACTACTCAAAACAGAATAAGGGCCACGAGGTATTTTTACATTTTGGTGTAATTTAGTAAACATTTACATATTGAAAGTAGTAAAATATTGAGTTTACAAACTCTTTGATACCTAAACTTTTTAATATTGTAGTATTCATCTAATGCTGGCAACAATTTTAAATAAAATTTGATTTAAAATTCTTTTTGAAGATTTTGATTCCATTTTCTTTGACGTTTTGCTTTCCTTAGCTTCTTGGTTTATTAGAAATTATCAGAGTTCATTGATATCTTGAGTCAGAAACGTCTTTTGCAATATGCCACAAGCACGCAGGCGTCATATGGACTCGCTGACAGCAACCAGAGCCGTTACAATGATTGAAGAAGGTCATTCGCAGCGATCTGTGGGTTTGCAATTGGGATTTTCTCGAAGAGCTATTCAAAATCTATGGAATCGTTTCCATGAGACCGGTAGTGTTAGAAGAAGACCTGGTTCGGGCAGAGTTCGCATTACAACAGCTCAAGAGGATCGTTACATTCGATTAAGTGCGCGCCGAGATCGCACAACGACGGCCCGCAAGCTGCAAAATCGTTTACGGCTGACAACGGGTACTCGTGTCAGTGACCAAACTATTCGTAATCGATTGCATGAAGACCAGCAGGCATCAAGAAGGCGAGTTGTCCGTGTTCCATTAACCAGAAATCATCGTGCAAATCGTTTAAGATTTTCCCAACATTTGGACTGGGACATAAACCAATGGGGCATGGTGCTCTTCACAGACGAATGCAAAGTTAAATTTTTTAACGACGATCGGCGTATTACAGTATGGAGAAGACGCGGCGAGAGATTTTCAGAAGCCTGCATCCATGAAGTCGATCGTTTTGGTGGTCCAAATGTAATGATTTGGGGCGGGATAAGCTTACACGGCAAAACTGAGCTCGCTATTTTAAATGAGGGTACTGTTACTGCTCAGCGGTATATTGAGGAAGTTGTCAGACCACATGTGATCCCATTTGCACAGCGAGCTGGTCCTGGATTCATCTTGATGCAAGACAATGCTCGTGCACACACGGCTCAAGCGACTCGGTTTGTACTGGAAGCCTCTCAAATTCAAGTCTTGTCGTGGCCGGCGAACAGTCCGGACTTAAATCCAATAGAGCACATGTGGGATCAGTTGAAACGAAGAGTTAGAGACGGTGATCAGGAAATCCACAACCAACAGCAACTCATCAACGCTGTTAAAAGGGCCTGGGAAGAGATTCCAATGGAAAATGTCAGGCATTTGATTGAGAGCATGCACTCCAGGCTTCAGGAGTGCGTAGCTAAACGAGGGGGGCATACCCGTTACTAAAAGATGAGCATGGAGTATTTTCTTTTGTTTTCAGTAACTTTACATTGTTTTTATTTTTAACCTAAAATGTGTTTTTTCTTTCAAAAGCAAATAAACTTTTTAATCATTATTATTTGAATAAATGTATTGGTCTACATGATAAAAACAACATTAGTTTTCGTTATGGAGACAAAAAAATATATATTGGTTTTATTATTTTCATGGTACAGACAAAATACCTCGTGGCCCTTATTCTGTTTTGAGTAGTATATTAAATGGGGATATATTTCAAATCCATCCCACTCAAATAAATAATTCATTGAAACTTTGAAACTAAGCTAACAATAAGCTAACTTTCTAAGCTATGTTATAGCACTGATTATCTGACCCATAGTATTAATTAATTGTTATTTGCTGCTTTTGGTCATCTTCAAAGTGTATCTAAAAGTCATATTTCTACAATTAATTTTATTTCTAATTTTTCAGAAAAAAAAATACTTCCTGGGGAGTGCAGAGATACCGCCGACGTCTTGCTGTTTTTCGACGAACTTTTCGATTCGATGAATGGCAGTTATGACAACTCGAAAAAAAGGAGCGGTAAATTACTTTTAAGAGCAGTCACGCCAAATTCTGAACATAGCAAAGTATGGGCAAGAGCAAAAAAGATATTAAAATGTATTAAGTTCGTCAGTAAAGAGGGAAGGGAAGGTAGTGTGCCATCAGTAACTAACTGGTTACGTACGCTGGAAGGTATTGAATTGTTGAAAGATAAATTATTTAAAGAGTATAACATTAAATCATTCTGGATGCGACACTTAAATCAAGATCCACTGGAGAATTTTTTTGGATCTATACGTTCTCATGGTTATAGAAATATATCTCCAACACCATCAGGCTTTGAGTCAGCATTCGCAAGTTTACTGATTAATAATTTGTCAAGTCATCATTCTGTAGGGTCAAATTGTGAAGAAGATGATTGCAAAATTTTTCAATCTATGGATTGCTTACTGACAAAAGAAGACATTAATCTTATAACAGAAATCAGTGATATTGATTATGATGACATAAATTGTGAAATTATAGATTTTAGTCACAAAAGCAGAAATCCTAAAATTATTAGCCAGCTTAGCTACGTAACCGGTTATGTAATAAAAAAGGCAAAACAAAAAGTATTCAGAAATTGCAACAAATGTAAGGGAATTATATTTAATAATGATAAAACAGAACTGAATGAATACATAAGTAAAAGAGAGTATTCTTCATTCAAATCACTCACCTACCCTTCCGAAAATACTCTAAAGCTGTTTTCTGCCATACAAGATGTTCTTACATCGATTTAAAAAAAAAATAATGATTTACCTCGCATCAAAAGTTACATGAAAACAATTTTGTACACGGTAGTTGATTTTAACTTTTTGACTTGCCCAGACCACAGAAAAGAATTGATAGATTTTTTATTTGAATTTTGTTCTAAATTTTTCATACATAACTGGTGTCGTGATGTGAATTTATTATTAAATGGCACCAGAACAGAAAATTCAGATAACGATGTTGTCAAAGAATTATGTATTGAATATTATAAAAAGAGACACAAATAAATATACTTTGTCTACTCTACAATGAGTTTTATTGTTACCCCCTTATAACCTGTATTCATCTACGTTTTCTCTGCACTGATAATTTACTATTACTCTCACATCAGTTTGAGGAAACGTAGATGAATCCAGGATCTAATTATAATTTTTTGCAAAGGAACAAACTATAGGAGAGGTATACTATACTCGCTACCTATACGTATATACATAGCCGGTTGTAGTTCCTAAAATTATCAATAGATGGCGCTTTACTGCCAAGGCGACTGACCACTCTATTCTCATATATTATAAATTTATAATGTACTCTGTGACTCAGACTACGCTCAGAAATGACAATGAATATTGTCGAAATGTCGAGAAATAGTTTTGTCTATGATGGTTTCATCGATTTCTTTGATCAACATCTCCGTGTTTCGTAAACAAAAAGAGAGATAACACAATAATTAGGTAACTTATGATGAACGTACTTGAAATGACGTATTATTTTGATCAAAGACTACAATAGTATACGGGCAATAGACAGGCAGCTCTACCTTTTTTTAATATTATGAAGTTGTCAAACGCAGCGCCATCTAGTTTTTCGTTAGGGGAACTAAATATAAATGCATACCTATAGATTGGTGGGTATACTAGGTACAGTACCTATATCGTTGACGTAGAGGGAAAAGTGACTTAAGTCGACAAATCTGCTTTGAGATATTGAGAGTTAATGCTAACACATTTTAAGACTCAATATTTCAAAGCAAATTTGTCAACATAAGTCACTTTTCCCTAAGACAACGATAATTATGTCAAGTAGGCGTTTGGGAAGAATTCATCAAGAATTTGAAAAGGAAAAGAAACAACTTGTATTTATTTAATTATCATTTATTTATCTTTTATCATATTATAAATGCGAAAGTTTGTGAGGATGGATGGATGAATGTTTGTTACTCTTTCACACAAAAACTACTGAACGGATTTTGATGAAATTTGGTACACAGATAGTTGTTCCAGGTCTGGCTGCTTGTGTATGTGATTTTAAATGTTTGTAAACGCATCCACGATACAGGAGGAATTCCTAGTGTGGGGCAATGATTTCTCAAAAAAAAAAAAAAAAAATACACGTTTAAGATAGAATTTTGTGTTCTCCTTTTTCTCCCTTTATGAGTTAGGTAGTGTCGATTAGCCTTTTCCTTCATTGGATCATTAACATCCCAAAAGGTAATTTTGCCAGTAAGAACATTATTTACATCTTTGCACCAATTGTGTATGAAAAACATTGTGCTTTTATCTATTAAATAATTACGTAAATCATCTTTATGATTTTGACAACTAATAAATGATACATTTACATTTATAGTTATAATTAATTTTATGTATACTGATATGTTTTTTTTATTGCTGTGCTCTTTTAAAATTTCAATTATTACATGTTCCACATGGGCAAAGAAATCAAATAATGCTCTTGTAGGATAGCACAACCACTTTTTGTTGCCAAATTCCTTCATTTTTATATATTTATGGAAACTTAGTGACTCTTCTGCTTCTATATCTTTTCTGCAGGCCACACAATTTTTATAAATATGCTTTTTAGCAAGTTGCGCTATCCACCCACTGCAATACCCTATTGCTGCGCTTCTTTCAACAAGCATTGGAGTTTGGCCCTGTATTAGGTCGTCTGTATTTGGCAACTGTACATTTAAATGGTCACTGTCAATTTCATCTCCACATTCAGTTGTGTGCGAGTCTACTGGATTTTCTAAAAAATGTTTTAGTGATTGGAGACATACACCGTCATCTTTTTCACAGTTTGCTCCAACTGAATGTGAAGATGAAATATTAGTAATTAACAAAGTTTTGAAGGCTCCTTCAAATGCAAACGACGTGGGCATAATGTTACTGTATCCATGGGCTCTAATTGCCCCAAAAAAGTTTTCTAATGCATCTTGGTTGAAATTGCGCAGCAGTAAAGAATTAATACCTTTGGATTTTAAATATTTTACAATTAATTTAAAACCTTCTATGGTTTTAATCCAGCTTGACAATGAAGGCACTACACCTTGGTTATTAGTATTACTAAATTTCATAGTTTTCAGTACAGGTAGACTATAATTCCACAATTTGTGGTGAGGTGAGGTTGGGGTCACTGCAGTCCTGTAAATTTTTCCTCCTCTTATCGCGCTGAAGCTGCCATTTACGCTGTCGAATAGATCATCGAAGAACATAAGTAGATCTGCTGTATCGGAACTTTCTTTTTCAAGGACTCCAGATTCTGCAATGGGGAAAAAATATATTAAAACAACTATCTCGGTGTTGTTCGCGGCAATGAATAGTGGTTAAATAATGGTCTACTGACTTAGGACTTAGGGCTATATTTCACCGGGACACCATGGCAACGCAACTAGTCGCCGCCATCAACAAAATGTATACAACTCTTTAGAGAGTATCTCACCTGGTGTCCGCTTGATTGCGCAACCATACAAGCATACATTTTGTTGGCAGCACGACTTGGCTGCGCAGCCATGGCGTCCCAGTGAGATAAGGCCTAAGGAGGGATTGTGTAAAGAAGATGGACTACAACATCTTTGTTTGTGCTAAGAACATACTGCAATCAGGAAATGCATCATGGCTGCCAAGTTAAGAATATACAAACTGACTGATATTGTCACGATCCAGACATTAAAGACAGATAGCAAACGAAAAACTGTATCTTTCAAACATTTACAATTAGTTACTGAAAAAATAATAAATTGCTTACCTGCCATAAATCCAAGGGCTACTCCAACTGATTGACTAAATACCTGAGTACAATGTTTAACCCTCATTTTCGGGATTAATTCAGGTATCACGTGGCGAGCTGTTAGTTTATGGACTATCTTTACGCCTCTATAACCTGGGCTCCTTTTATACAGCTTCACAATGTGTTCCCATTTTGCAATGCTTTCTTTGCCATTAATGGTAAATTTAAGGTCTTTTGTGATAAGATTATTTCTAATCCCTTTAATTAGGTGAGGTGGATCATAGATTGGGAAAATCTTATTCTTATTCACTATGAAAAAACCCCCTTTGTATTCTCGTCCATTGCGTAAAAATGTTTCTCGCGTTTCTTTGAGTAATGCGTTTATAGCTGCCACATTGGAGGTGCCTTGGTCACATACTGTTGTCACAACTTTCAGTCCCGTTTCTTGCACTTTTGTTATAATAGTCTTAATCTGTTTTTTTAATTCAACTGTCTTTGTGCTTCCACTACAATAGTAAAAGGCCAAAGGCTGCTTGTATTTTTTCACAATTCCTCTTATCATGAATACAAGTACATGATCGCAATATTCTGTTTCTATATTATCACCGTTATCAACAAATCCTGATATTTTATCATAGGAAATGCCAGCTCCAATAGCCATCTCATCAAATGTTAAAGTACAATATTTATAATTGTTAGGCATTTTAGTAACTCTTTTTTTCAAATTTTCAAATATAATGTCATTGATTCCAGCTTTTAAATTTATCTTTTGCAGTAAATTTTGCAGTGTTCTTCTGCTTGGCAATATACACATGTTGCTAAGTAAGCGATATGCCTTAGGAGATGGCTTGTATAAAGACAACGCCAGAATTTTTTCATCGAGGGTGAAGCGCCTTCCTTTCTTTTTCTTGCCACTTTGGGAGACTTGCATTTGGCAAAACAACTTCGAAGAATAAGACATATTCTTACAAACCATATTGAATGCTGTTGTTTTTGACATTTTTTTTGCAATCATGTATTTTGCTTTAAAACACTTCTTATCACTTTCACATTTTCTTAACTTCTTTAACCCTTAATTTATCTGTTAGGTCCCAGGGACTCCGCGCGTAGTTTCATTTGGGTCTAAAAACGTTATTATCGCGTTTTTGGTTTCGCGCGTCTCAGTACCTTCCTGCAGTAGCGGTCTGGACGCGGGGTGAAGAGGACGTGCGGTTGCGTCACGCGTATAGGTGAGTAATTGTGCTTATGGAGTCCGCTGGACTCCATGGGGGTATTTGTGTGATAAAAATTTATTTCGCTGGATTGTTACGTTATATCAAAACCAGACGGGTATTCGCAAGCAAACACGTCTTGATTATCTGAAAGGATTGGCTGAGCAACTGAATGAAAACAATCTCAAAACACGACTATACAACGCAAAACTTCCTCGTCAGCTGCGCGTGATAATATCAGAGATCATCAAAGTACCCCTACCCACAGATGAACAAAATGCTCAAGATGAAAAGTTACCCAGAGACCAAAGAAAATACTGTCATATATGTCCCAGCCGCCTGAAAAGAAAGACAGTATACTTATGCCATAGGTGTGTGAAGCCGGTATGTTTGGCATGTACAAAGAAAATCTGTGTTCGGTGTGCAGCTAAAGATAAGGAGTGAAAAGCGCTGCACGTTTTTTTTTTTTTGTATAAACGTGTTTCAATTTTTATTTAGTTTCTAAAATTTGATTATATTTTAAACTTATTAGAGAAGAAAATAGTTTAAAATTATAATATATTGTATTTAAGATTTGAGGCAGAAGTTGCCATTGATTTTTGTTTTCTTCTTTTTTAGTCTATTAGGTTTTTCAATTGTCAAGAAGACTGTTACAAATTATTAACGAAATGTGATATTAAAACATATAAGTATAATGTTGCTAAGTATAATAAACCATTTTTGAGTACACATTTTGCTTTTATTTTGACCCTATTCAATGATGTTTGTGCAAGGAGTCTCATGGACTCCATCGGGTAAATTAAGTGATTTGGGGTCACCAGGTAAACTAAGGGTTAAAACAGATTTAAATTCCTTATAGTGCGCCAAAGTTACACGGGGACCTGAAATACACAAATATTTTTCTTTTAAAAATTTACAATGAAACTTTAAAAAAGAGATTTAGATATTCAAGATTTCAAAATTATATTATTCTAAAAGGGAATTAAGTATCTTTTTGGTTTATGACTTAAGAGGTCTGGATGTCCATTTGAGTTTAATTATGCAATTCATAAACTAGTGTTTACTTAAGTTAAATTATTCAAGTACATACTTTTTGATTTAATTGTCTTTTTTATTTTCCGCTCTCTGCGTTGAGTTTGGTCAGGTTGTACATTTTGATGTCCTGTAAATTAAATATTGTTAATGTCAAATTGACGAAAATATAAAAATGTTTACTTAAATAACAAAAATGTTACGTATGCAATAAAAAAAGGAGTCTGCTGTCAGCTGTCAACACGCGTAGATACGCTGTTGGATATTTAGTTAATTTGTGCGTTAAACATCAAGTATAATGCTCAGAAACAAAGTAAAAGTGAACTTTCCCCTGTGAAAACTGTGTAAAACTGTTTGTGAACTATAATAATTAGTGATTCAAACAATTAATCAGTGAACAAAAATACGAAAGTGTCATCTTACTTTTCAAAGTTTTTTCATCCACCCTCAAAACTTTTGTTAATGTATCTCAACATCAAAATGTCATTTGACGTTTGGAATTAGTGTTGCCACAATAATAATTTAAATCTCCACCATAATGAGCTCAAATAAAAATCTCACGCAACAAATATTCCACCCTGGATTATTCAATAGATCAAGGTCGTCATCTTTGTCTGAAATTAGCTATGACAAACAAAAGACCTACAGTTGCAATATTGTCAACGAATCCAAAACAGCTAATACAAATGAAACTACTACCACCGAAACTGCTTGTCTACCTAGTACAAGCAAAGAAATAGCAAGTACGTCATGTAATCCATCAGTGCCATGGCAAAGAGTACCCGTACAAAAATATAAGAGAAATCGTTCACCTGATGAGACAGAAACAAATAAAAACTCTGCTAAAAGAATACAGTCAAGAGAACAAGAACTGAGTAAACGTCGAGGAATAAACACTCCTAACACTCAAGAAGCTGCAATGCCAGAATTTAACACAAGCAACAGTTTCTCGTTGTTAAACGTAGATGAGCCGACCCAGCTCCCCCCCGTATCTAATGAAACCAGAAAACCTTCCAAACCTCCGCCCATAATGCTGTACGGTATTGATGACCTTGAAAAATTAACAGAGTTTCTCGAAGAAGTAGCTAAAAAGAGCGATTACACATACAAAGTGGTAAATAAAAATCAGTTAATTATTTCCACAAGCTCTGTTGAAATATATAAACAACTGATAGAACACATTAGAGCAAAAGGGCTCATAGGCCATACTTTTACCCAAAAGGATGAAAAGTGCATGAGAATTATCATTAAACATCTACACTTCAGCACTCCTAAAGACGCCATAATACAAGCGATAGAAGAAACTGGCAATAAAGTTAAAGGTGAAATAGTGACAGCACGTGCCAATGCGACAAAGGAACCATTAAATACATTCTTTGTGAACCTATTCCCCCACGAAAACAACCGTAAGGTTAAAGAGATCAAATATATATATCATCAGAAAATCACAATAGAAGATCCAAAAAGGAAAAACACTGTGGTACAATGTACGCGATGTCAGCAGTATGGGCATACAAAAAACAATTGTATGCGACCCTACAGATGTGTAAAGTGTGCTGGTGAACACAAAACAACTGCATGTACCATGGACAGGAACACCCCTGCAGTGTGTACTCTGTGCTCAGGGAGCCACCCCGCTAGCTATAAAGGATGTCAAGTCTACAAAGAAATTGTTGCTAGAAAATGGGGAAACAAACAAAAACAACCACAAACAAAAGTCACATCTGAAAAACAGGACCCTAAACTTAAGCCAGATAATGTACAACCTAAGGCCTATCAAAATAATGATGGTTACCCCAAATTATACAGCGAAGCTGTCAGAAAAGCTGAAACCGATATGAACCGAGACATCACTCAAAAGAGTAATTATAACAGTGACCTCAAAGAGTCACAGAGAACAATTTCCAACAAAAAGGAAAAAGAAAACAGCCATAAAGAACAAAACTATAGCTTTATTGACCTCATAATTAAACAGACTGAAAGAATAGACCAACTGATATCCCAGATGAGCACAATGATGAACCTGATCATGACACTCATAAGTAAACAACAACCATGACCTCAATACGTATAGCCATCTGGAACATAAACGGCTTAGCGCCAAATAAAACCGAACTAGAGCTGCTCTTAAAAATAAATAAAGTGGACATAGCCTTAATATCGGAAACGCACCTCAATGATCGCAAACTATTTAAAATGAATAACTATTATGTATACTGCACTAACCACCCAGATAACACATCTCATGGTGGAACTGCTGTTATTATAAAAAATAACATCAAACACCACCTACATAGCGAGTTCAAAGAAAATTGGCTACAAGCAACTACAATCACCATAGATGAGAGTATTGGTCCACTTAACATAAGTGCGGTATATTGTCCACCAAACCAGAAGGTCAAGAATGATATGTTTGACAGATATTTCAACACGCTGGGTTCCAGGTATAGTAGGAGAGCTAGTGAACCCTCCGAGTAACGGTGTGTCTGTAAGGCTAGAAATTCTTATGGTGATGAGTCATAGTTTGCTAAGTACAATGACCATCGCCTGGCACGCCTCAGCCCTGCACGTCATCAACCCCTATATTTTTGAAAGTGTAGGAAACATTTGAAAAAAAAACTTGTTCCTGTAAGCTTGCAATTTTTTTACCATTTTGTTTATTCGTTATTAAGTTCAAAAAAAAATTGACAGGCGTTTTTGATGAGCACAAGTACCTGACAGGTGAGCCTGAAGGTGTATTATGTGTAGGTAAATTAAAATAAACTTTATTCTGTAAAGTTGAAATTTATAGACATGTTTCTTTAAGCGATTTAAAGTAAGTTGGTAAAATGACAGGCGGTTCTGGCTAGCATAAGTCCTTGACAGGCGAGGGGAAAGATGCTATGGGATTGCGAGTGAGAGGCATAACGTAAACTCAGTGATGCGAATGAGACAGTTTATTTAACGGTAAAATTGGAGGGTCGTGTACCAGCTTTTGTAGAAAGATTTGAAACGAAAAATTTCGTCAGTTCTAACAACGATTTACCTACGTGAAGTCGTGTTCAACTATTTCACAAAGAATTTCAATTATACATATTTTAATCTTAACTATACATTACAGTGATTGTGCAGTTATCTTTGTGTATTGTCACTTTATATTCATATTTAAGTAAATAGTGAGTAAGATGGAATCGAAATTTAATTGGTTTGAGGGAAATACAGTTCCTTCTTCTATCTACAAAGTAATATTGTTACAACAGCCTACTGATACTGCTGAGAATGAGTCAAGTGAAGCTGAAGAACAAACACATTGAAGGTAATAAACAAATTCTTAATTTTCTAAAAATATATGGAATTCTACATAATTGAGCGCAAGATCCGAGATTTAATGTTATTATTAATGTATTCAAACTTTGTTTCTTTTTAGATGATGAAATCGACAATGAAGAATCATATGATAACGAAGAAATTGATGATGACATATCAGATGATGATGATGATTAATTTAAAAGTCTTATGTACATTATGTTACAACTAATAAAATACATTTTACCCATAATTTCTATTTTT